>DWNE01004279.1:0-15410 GCA_018249875.1 Cecropterus toxeus
ACAAACAATAGAAGAATAATTATACCTTAGTATATATACTTATAAATATGATAACACTTATAAAATATAAATAGAACTTAAAAAATGCAATAATAAAAACCCTGACTACGTACTAAAACGGAAATTTGTAGTCAAGTATTTTAAAATATTTTAATTACTTAACACTTTTTCCAATATAAATCAAAAACATGCCTTCATTCACTTTTTCCGCTCACCAGATACCATATTTAAAAATTATATCTAACTTTTGTCACACTGCAAACTGAGAGGATTCCAATGATACATCATAACTCATAATCCGTCCAGGCGGTTAGACTGTAGTGTGTGTAAAAGAATTAAATTCGTATATACATACATACGCTCCAACATTATCCGCAGTCGGTTAATAATTGAAACAAGCAGAGCGGCGTGCAACAGCTAGTTAAATAAGACACATTTTACGAAACGATTCTGTGTAGATCGGGGAAGGGTCCAATTGATTTTATTTTTACTTTCTCGTGAAAAATTTAGACTTGCAACCGAAATGGTTTT
Organism: Cecropterus toxeus; assembly: GCA_018249875.1. Taxonomy (NCBI): domain Eukaryota; kingdom Metazoa; phylum Arthropoda; class Insecta; order Lepidoptera; family Hesperiidae; genus Cecropterus; species Cecropterus toxeus. The sequence goes on from DWNE01004279.1 coordinate 532, forward strand.
TAGTATTCTGGTTCGGTGGGATTTTGTGCCGCGATTTGTGATTTAACAATGAGAGTCATGTATAGTTAACTATGTACATTTTTTTGTTAGAAGCATTCGAACGATACTAATTTTTGTGCGAAGTTGGATTCATCTATACATCGAATATGAAAGGTGGTAGGGCCCCTTGTGGCTCGACTCCGAAGGTTCCACTGCTACACCAAACCGTTTTCTTCGTAATGATAGCAGAGTTCAGCTCTATTGTGTTTTGGTTTGAAGGGTGTGGTAAGGGAGACTTAGTAGAAATAGTGTAGTTCGACCGTTTACCAGTGTTCAGTATTTATGACTGGCCGAAATACTGAATTAAATAAAAGAGTATAAATTCAAAATATTGACGTTCTATCATAACACTTTTTACATACATTCACTCATTACTCGGTTTTCGGCACTAGCGGCTATATTATTATTGTTATTTTAGTGTGGTGGTGGTGGAAGTGCAAAGGGCTGACCGGTCGCCAAATCCTCTGCACTCAAGAAGGAGGTATTTTTATATATATTCACCTGTATTATCGCCACTGGGACGCAAGACTTTAAATTCGGATTTGGACTACCAGCGACTTAAAATTCATACAACCAGCGTAAAGTAATTTTTGCGTTTTACTGGAAGGGTGTGGTTACCGGCTCACTCATATATGTAGTGATGATCTTAGTCCTCAGGACTAGCAACGCATCTATGATCGACTTCAGATAGAACCTTTGTTCTATATGAAGTTGCTTACAGCACATGGGCGGCAGGAATCACCTACCATGATGTAGCCTGCTCGTTTGCTATTTCAATCAGATAAAAAAATAATTATCTAATATGTTCAAACTTAATCCTAAGGAGTAGCAGTATACATATATCCCATTAGGCGAAATGATCACCTCTGGGAGAATAGCCGATGTTCTTTACTGGCCATTTTCGGAGCCTACATCTATTGCAGCCCATGGATATCTGCAATAAACCCCTGATTATCCTTATATGAGGTTGGTCACACGAATTTCTATGTGACGCCTAAGTTGAAACGGCTCTATTAAATATGTCCCCTTTCACCCTTATCCAGACCAAAGTAGCGCTTAAATAGCTGTTTTTAGATAGAAATAGGTATGTTGGTGCCATCTCGATGTGGGTTCTGGGTTCGATCCCTGACCAGTTAGACATCTGAATGTTGAGTTTAGATTCTGTTCTGGGGCTGGGTGTTTGTGTATTTGTCTTTGTGTGTCCATGGTACCCCCGACATGGGAGAAAATCCTAATGTGGGGCTATGAGTGCAGAAAGTGTATTTTTTATCTCTCGTAGAAACTATACTAGTTCTACCACTATAAAACAATATCCAATCTATTTACGTTAGTACGTAGTCAAAATGCCAAGTGAAGGAAGACAAAGCGAGCTACGGTACAGTGCATCCATCAATTTCCTTCGGCAAATCTCAAAAGAATTTTGATAGATCACCCTCCATTTACTTAGCGTTATGGCATGGATTGTGCAGTGAAATTTTGTATACGGTCGACATAGAAAATTGCTTCTTATTAAACGATTTTAGGTTCAAATCCCTAGCACACCTGATTTATGAAAGACCTGCCGACATTGGAATCAACGTATACCTATTAGTACACGTTCTTCTCTCAGATTTAGTGTTAATTAATGTTGAATTACTTATTTCGATCCTAATTTATGAACGAAATTAGCCATAAAATGGACATTTACAGATCTATTGTATTTTGATTTTACGTTCAGAACTATATCTTATTGATTATAATATGTTACGGGTACTCACGATATGCGGCTTTGAATTTCTTTTTACCGATATTTCGACCCAGTTACATGGATCGTGGTCACGTGGTCATCGTTGTTACATAAACTAACTACTGGATTCCACGTTTGCGCTAATTTAAACCCATCTTCTCTGTTAAAGTTCTTAGGATGTTTTTTGATCTCTATTGCTTCTCTTACTAAACGAGGAAAGTAATGACGCTCCGCGGAGATCACCTGACGTAGACGTGTCTACGTCTACGTCAGGTGACGTAGACACGTCTACGAAACTGCGGTGGCTTACCTATCTACCCTACGTCTGTAGGGTAGATAGGTAAGCCACCGCAGTTTCGCCGTGACCACGATCCATGTAACTGGGTCGAAATATCGGTACAAAGAAATTCAAAACCGCATATCGTGAGTACCCGTATACATATTAAAATGAATCAACGTTCAATCGAATACAATTAAAGTTCGCCTTGAACTTTGGATCAATTTTTAAACCACTAGCCATTTACTGTTTTTAAGTTTAGCTATTAACAATTATTGCAGCATCTATTGTAGAGCAGTGGACGTTTCATTTATTGGATTCTCTTTTGTCCACGTTCTATAAAAGAAAACATTTTCATTAGAAAGATCTTTAGCTTATTACTCCACTGTTTTAAAAGAAATTACAGTCTAAGATCCAGCTATTGTCATTGTCTATTTGATTTTAATAGAAATATATTTTTCTAGAAAATTTTAATCGCCAATGTTATGGAAGCAATTACATGAACAGATATTATTAATACTTTTTATAAATTTCAAATGTTGTTATTTATTCTATTGAAATGAAAGTAAAAGTCCTTAAATGAAATGAAATGTCTTTTTTTTACGCTACCATCAGATCGCAACATGATCTTAACTGAGAGGATCCTGCAAGAAATTCATTGGGTTTGTTGTTTCTTTGTATAACATTTTCTGATATTTTCGGGGTAGACTACAAATATCTTTGAATGGAAGTTACCATTATAACATCAGTGATCAGGTGAATTGATCGTACGTTACTTCAATATTATAAAGCTGAACGCTTTGTAGTTGGACTTCAGAGTTACAACCGCTACAACTTGCTGCTTAATAACATCAGTGTTGAGTATTTGTGAGTGTCAGATGGATGTCGTAAGGAATATGTATCCGAGTCATACTAATAATTTAGTTCTCATGAGTACTATCACAGCCAACCAAGTAACACTCTAATCCTATTTGAGGTTCATTATATATCTATGGATGGTACTGTAAGAAGTGGCAAACGAAAATGAAGTTCCTCGTTTTGGCAACCCGCGTGGCGGAGCGGTCACCATACCGGTCTGACACGCAGTGGGTCTCGGGTTAAATCCCCGGCCAGAGAAATGTAAATGATGAGTTTTGATTGGGACTGGGAGTTTGTGTATTCGTCTATGTGTGTCCATGGCATCCACGACACAGGAGAAAATTTTACTATGGGGCTATGAGTGTAGAAAGCGTTTATATTCATGTTTGCGTCTTAAATATTGTAAAGAAGTGATAACATGTACATAAAAATATATTTCTATATTGGGTCTAAAGAATTATCTAATTTCACAAAGTATATTCTAGTTAAAATTATTCCCGCGGCTTATAACCTAATGTGCGACAAATTTCAGTGAAATCCGACAAGAAGTTTTTGCATAAAAGAGTAAAAGACACACATCTTCACAAATTTTCGGATTTATAATGTTAGTAAGATTGTGAAAGCAGTAAATATTTATAAAAAAACTTATATCGTATTAAATTTCATATAAATAGAAAAAGATTTGTATTAAAATAATTATTTTTACTGTATATCAGCACCACTCATAATTATTTATAAAAGACGTCGGACATGTAACACGCATTTAATTCAATTTTCCCTCGTTTAATATAAATGTATCTTTCCACAAATGGTGAAGTTCCCATCAAAAGGAGGTACGTTAAAAATAAAGGCATTTTAATTTTTTATCGTTCGCTCCGAGCGGTTTTCGGATCCTTAAAAGATATTTTGTTGTTGAGGTTTTATCTCGCATTAAAAGTGTTTTATGCTGTTAAATTGATCTCAAAGTGATAAAAGTGAATTAAATCTCTATTTTTGTAAAATAAACCAAATTCTACTACTATTTTATAATTAAAATAAAATAAAAAAAAAGGAAAAGCATGCAGTCCACCTGATGATGGTCACAGCCACCAGTGGACATCAGATATCAACTCCAGGTAAGATCAGAGTGTTACCTGTGGTTAGTCCCTACACCTATTTCTAGCGCGAAGCAGTTCTTGCGTTTCGGTGGAAGGGTGTGCTTGCCGGCTCACTTGTACGTGTGGTGACCATCTCACTCATCGGGACTAGCAACGCATCATTGATAGACTTCATATAGAACCTATTCTATATGAAGTTGCTTACAAATGTCCATGGGCGGCAGTGGTAAGAGGCCATCAGGTAGACGGCATGCTCGTTTGCTACTTCGCTTGCAAACTTGCATATATCTGAACAAAGAAGAGTAAAAGCATAATTCTGAAAAATATAGAACATGACTTATTAATATCTCACACAGATTTGGCTTTTAGGTTATGAACAGCAGATTTCTTATGAAATTATTTTCTTAGAGCCTTTAAATCAGTGTTTCATGTATTTTGTAAAAACAAATTCACTTGTATTCATTTAAGTTTGGAGCTATAGTACTGTATTGAGATTTAAATTCGTATTGACAATAACTTACAGAATAGTACTGTAACTGAATACCAAGTAATCTGAAAAGATTTATAGTACGATTATGTTTAGTACAATTGCAACAAAATTTACGATCTTGTAAGTATAATCATATTTATTACGTGTTATATCATTTTTCGGCATCAGAACAACTATTCACGATAACGATGTAAGTACTATTTACGTTATTTTTTATTTAACATTACATTTATTATTTAATACCGTAAAAGTTTGTTATGTAAATCATACACAATGTCTAGCCATAGAAAAATTATCTAATGTTATGCCTGTATGTAATTGATCAATATTTATCGCAATTACTCTATTAAACGAAAAAAACCAAATATACAACATCCTCCTTTTTGAAATTGAGCAAAAAGATAATATGCTTGGTCACAAAAAGAATAAAAATAAATTGTTAGTACTAATTTTAGTACAAACGTCTTATATAACATTTTTCCGCTCAATAGCTTGTAGTTATTTAAAAAAAAAACACAACGCAAACACTGTATTAAATATAACCAACGCAACCACTGTATTAAATATAACCCTTTCACTGGTGATGCAGGGGTCGCTCGGACCCTAAAAATAATAAAGTAAGGGATTCATTCTCATTCTTGGAGTTTATGTGTGTCCATGGTACCCAATGAATTACATGTGTTGGAAATGATCACAGAAAGTTAAGCTTTAAGTTGTAACTTTAAATAGAAACACTTTATATTTAAATTTTTACCTTAGCTTAATATAATAAACTTACATATGTATTTTCTGTGCATATGTATATACATATTTGCTATTTAGAAATAGATATTAAACATTGCTCTTGAAATTTCTTGTATTTTATTTTATTATTTTCTAGGGTTCAAAAGCCCGTGGGTTCTATCACTATCATTCATAATATCAGTTTTGGGTTAAGAATGTTACCGGATTGTCACTCTACCAAAATGTACAGTATAGGGAACGTATAGACATTGGTTTTCCGACAATAGCGCACAGTTCTTCAGTGATTTCACGACATTTTCCTCATTTTGCCGCGCAGCAAATCTCTAAATAACGTTCCGTAGTGTAAGAGAGACTGCACATTGTTTTACTAGGTTTTTCGTATTTGGTTAGGTTGGTTTTACTCAGTGATAGTAATTCTAATTCATAGTTTTTCACAAAAATTCAATGTAGACTAGATAAGCATGCAAAATAATAACGTAAATCTAGAGTTAATATTTTTTGACCTAGTTTCGAACCAAGAACATTTGAGTATCAGACTTATCCTGCGTATTTGGTTGTCATTTGCTACTTACCTTATGAAAAAACATCAAAAAAGGGCATAATCTTCACAGTGCAAGTTACAAACACAAAGTACAGTTAAACTTTTATTTACCTGAAAGTATAAGCCCTGTAAAAGGGTAAAAGGGCAACGTAAACGTACAAAGAAAGTACAAGCTAATTCAAAAGTAAAGTAAGCTAACAGTAGTGAAGTCACGTATACTGTAATCTCTCATTGAAATCCTAGGATATGTATTACCGTTTTAAGCCGTAACAAAACTAACCGATGACGGATCGGAAAGTTTGCAAGCGGCCTAACGCCTCTTCTTATCGAGACGAACACAATAACTCGGTTCTCATCACCTCCGGTTTATACTTTTCTATTCGACTTCACATCCCGAGGACATCAGACCTCGGTCTTTGTGAGAATTCAATAAAGCAATGGGATTGTTTGGTTAGCTCGCTCTGAAAGATGGAATGGAATGAATTATTCATACGCCGGGCTTCTTGTGAATTTTTAAGAAATTTTTGCAACATTCATTTCGGTTAAGATTAACCGTCCCTCAAATTTGAGTGCCGTGTTTACAATTGCAGATTAAAAGCCAGAATGGGCAAGAGGTTTAAAGGATTTGCTCGTGGATTTTATTAAAATGGCATCTGTCCCTTGCGATTGGGAATAAAGTGCATTGCTCTGGAATTACGAACTCATGCATTTTAAATTCGAGTAAGACACAATGAATGAATGAATGAAAGAGACATAATGAATGTACAGAGAGACTATATTTCTTGTGGCGTTGATTACAGATTTCTATGGGCACTTACTATCAGGTGGAATGCCTGCTCGTTTGCTACTTCCACAATAAAAAAAATACATACGTATATATATATATTTACATTCGTTTAAAATCTTACATGATTTTACACATACAAGGGTAAGTATGTTATACGCATGGAAAAACGACATAATTATTATATATTACCATATTATTGTATTTGGGTAAAAATATATATTTTTTTAATACAATTTATAATTATGATGCGCCACAATAATTATGTTTCTCGTAGCTCTATGGCACTACGACGTAGCGGATGAAAAATAGAAATAAACATGTAATCTTTCACATAATTTTACGGAAACGAAATCGTATTTACGTCTTCAAATATATAAATTTAACCGACAAAAAAAATCTCCGAGTGCCTTTATAAAATTACCATAATATTGACGTCAAGCCGCGGTGGAAATTGCGAGGTAATACTTATTTGGATATATCAAAAATGTCTGTATACAGATAGAAACGATTTTTTATATAAAGTTAAAAAAGCTACAAGCATGCAGTGTACTTGCTGATAAGAGGTCACTACCGCTATATACAGTTGTGAGCAACTTCATATAGCCCCGAGTACTAAAACGGTCGTTTTATATGAAAGTGAGCCTGCAACCACACCCTCCCACCGCACATTTCACATTTGAAACTGATAAGGCGGTGATGCCTCCCCGATCGAGCCATAATAGTATTACCAACGTATGATTAGATTATTACATTTACGTACAATATCAAATCAGAGGTTCGTATTTGGTATTCGAATATAAGATCCATTGATTGAGAGTCTTAGTTTTAACTACACGATTACCACTTGTGAGTTATTTAACGTTTTCTACACTTATAGCTCCACAGTAGGATTTTCTCCTGTGTCGTGGGTGCCATTAATACACGAAGACGAATACACAAACACCCAAGCCTGGGCAGAAATTACAATCCATCTTTCACATTTCTGTCTGGCCGGGCTCGAACCCGGGACCCACTGCGTGATAGACCAGTATGGTGACCGCTGTGGCACGCGGGCCGACAAAGTCGGGTTGTGAGTGGTAAACAAGTTAGCTTGTTCCTGCAACTTTGGTCACATATACGTGAGTGACACGTGGGTTACTCATTAAGATGGCATACCACCCAGGTCATAAACAATCTGCTTCAACATATAATTTTAAGCTGATATCGCTTATTATCGCGGAATCGATACATTTTAATATGTTACAGTTACTAACGATACCGATTTTTGAATTTCTTTTTGCCGATATTTCGACCCGATATGGATCGTGGTCACGGCGAAACTGCAAAAAGAAAATCAAAAATCGCATAGCGTCTGTTCTCGACGCATATTAAAATAAATCTGTGTCAAAGTTCAGCAAAATCCGACCAGTTTTTACGTGGAAGTGTAACAAACAAACATACTTCCTCATCGTCGCTTTTATAATACATATTAATAAGATAGTACGGATTAATAATATTCTCTGGATTCCGATCTAAGCTCACTTACTCAATTCAACGAAAATCCATCCGACCATGCTTATACGAATCGCTCATCGAAAAATACCATCGAATCCGTTCATTTTCTCGTGACAATACCATTAATGTCATTATCGCTTGTAACGCGACCTTCGGCTCTATATTACTGGCCATTGACTTATATTGCGAGCCGTTCAAGCGAATATAATCGCTAATGGTGTCGTGATAGGGCTGAAGGTATTATTTGGATAACCATGGAGCTCCGAGCACACTGAATTATGAAATTATTCCTGCTATAATGCTTGTGCTCCGTTTAGTAATTAGTATGTGTATAAGGCAAGTGTTATGTAAGCAATATCAAATCACACTATCATTTGAACAATTGATTAACAGTATATTTGACCGTGATAATTATACTTAATGAAATTCTATTACCAATTTTATACTTATGTTTTTAACAACGCGTGCCCTATAAATAAAATATTTATTCGTATTGAAGTAACCCTGCCAAAAGAACGGCATGGTTGCTTTAAGGATGTAGAATGGTTACCAGGTGGTAGAACCAATGTATTGTGTATTCGACCGGTGAAGTACCACCGCCACACCTATTTCTAGCGTGAAGCAGTTCTTGCGTTTTGGTGGAAGGGTGTGTTTCCCGACTCACTTATACATATATGATGCGACCATTTTAGTTCTCAGGAGTAGCAACGCATTTGTGATCGACTTCAGATAGAACCCCTATTATTGCTACAGTTATTTCTGTGCTTATCTGAGACATTTCAACTAAGCCCTCAGGGGTATTAAAGCATATGTGGCTAACATCAGGCAATATTGATCTTACCTGTTGTTCACCACATATTTCCATGGGCGGCGGTGGCCACTTACCACGGGGCTCATTAGCTTCTATATTATAAAAATAGAAAAAAAAGCCCGTAGATTCGTCGCGCACTTCTTAAATAATTGACTAAATACAGAACTTTTAAACAACATTGCCGTCAAAATCTACTGTTTATGTTTCTAATGTAATTACTTACAATAGTAGCTACTATAAAGTTATAACATTACTTGCTGCGTAGCTATCGTATTTACTACTGGCACGAGAACTATCCCTAGTGTGAAGTAATCTCGATACCAACGTGCTTGTTCTTGTATGTCGTATCGCTTGGAGGATAATGAAAGAGCCTTTTGGCTAAGCGACCCGAGTAGCTTTGTGTCTCTACTCGTATTTAGAAGTCATATCATTTCGTACTAGCATAAATAGAAAAGACAAGTTATACCTTATGCTTATCAGAAATTAAATGACTAGCTTAAACCACAATCGTTTATGTAGGCTACACACGGTTTTGTAAAACAATAACCATAATAGATATTATAGATTCATAAAACCATATCTATTTCTAGTGTAAAATTCTCGCTGAATCAGACTGTTCACCAGTATTGGTGAAAATATAGGCTCTTTTTCGTATAACGCCGAATCTTTAAGAAATCTATAATTGACTGCAGAGATAGAGTGTCCAAAAATTAACGCAAGATTTGAATTTGACGCCATTTGTGCAGTAAAGTGTTGGCAACCCTAAAAAAACAACATTTCGACACCTGACAGTTTAGAGTTAGTAAAAATGGAGCTTTACACTATAAAACCACAAGTCTCCATTATTAAAGAAAATTTTAAAAAAATAATGAAGCTTAGCGACCGCTGTTTGTAAATATTATCCAAAATATGGTCGGAACAGTGTTCTTAATAGTCGGAAAACTTCGCCAAATGCCATTTTTCAACTAATCTCCTAATCAAAAAATAACTTTTAGAAAAACCTGTAAAACAATTCAATTACTGCATGACACATTTCCAGGTCGTGTACTCTCTTGTTACGGTGATTAAAATTGGCTCACTAGATCGCGTAATTTAACAACATTAGATTCCTTTTCATGGAGTTATTTGAAATCATTGTTAGTGGTTATTCCATAAATTACCCTATAATATGCACTTTATGATTCTATAAAAAAATAACAATCAAACGACAAAAAAATGCGTTTTCTATTTAATTCAAATCTAGCGTTGACAACCCGCGTGGCGGAGCGGTTACCGTAGCGGTCTGACGCGCTGTAGGTCCCGGGTTCGATTACGGACCAGACAGAAATATGAATGATGAGTTTAAATTTCTGTTCTGGGTCTGGGTGCTTATGTATTGTGTGTCCATGGCACTCACGATACAGGAGAAAATCTTGTGGGGCCATGAGTGTAGTAAGCAATCTTTTATTATACGAAAATACATAACGAGTAATCAGTTTACCAGACCAATAATCCAGTCCAATAATGTCTGAAGTTAAATTACAATAGTATCATACTAGAGCTACAAAGTATGCTTATGATAAGTATGTCTCCTTTGCCACATATTTTGGATTAGTAAATAGCATGATTTAACACTGTTCTTCTAAGCTGTTCTCTTAATTCTGCAGACTTTTAGTACAAATAGTTCTGCTAACACAATTTCAAGGAATCTACTCTATTTCTTCTCTTTTATTTGAAGACATTTCCTTTAGTGTTAATATTAACACTGTTACTCAAATATTGAACACGAAACAAAAAGTATTGTACACGAAACCCTATCCACAAACCGCAAGTTACTTAAAACTAGAAATTCATATAAGATTTCGTTCGAAATTCTCGCCGGGTATTTCCAGTGTTATTTATTTAATGTAGTTGTAACACGATCTACACACTAACACATTAGGTACGTCGCTCGCTAAATTGTTTGGACGGAGTCTGCAGACTTAAATTGTCGTAGGGTCCGTTTATAAAAAAGCTGAACATTTTTTAGGGTTCTGTCCACAAAGGGTAAAAACAGAACCCTATTATTAAGACTCCGCTTTCCGTCTGTCGTCTCTCCGTCTGTTTGTCACCAAGCTGTATCTCAGGAACCGTGATAGCCAGTCAGTTAAAATTTTCACAGATGATGTATTTCTGTTTCTGAACAACAAATACTGAAAACAGAATTTAAGGGAATACAACAATATACAACATACAACATATACATACAACAAATATAATCGTTTTGCCCTTTTTTATAAATAATGGAACGGAAGCCTTCGTGCATGAGTCCGACTCGCACTTGGCCGATGTTTATATAATTATTTACCAGACGAACCAGTGCAGTACGATCCTGGAAGCACTACCACCACACTATTTCTATCGTTAAAGGTGGTAGAACTCTTTGTGATTCATCTCCGAAACCACCATCGCCACACCTATTTCTGCCTAATAACAACACGATTATAATATAGATTGATGTGTTCTGGTATAAAGGTGTGGTATAGGAAATATTCGAGGTATTCCAATTTAGTCCTCATAGTAGGAAAGCTTTGGCTAACTTCAGGTAAGACTCCGATCGTTTTTGGGGTCGATTACAGGTGTCCATCGGTGACAGGAGCCACTTATTATTATGTGGACTAAATGCGTGTTGCTTTTACTTCCATATTAAAAACCTATACAAGCCAAGCAAGTCACAATCCATCAAGCTGTTTGGGCTATGGCGCGTGCCAAGGAAATGGACATACATATATACATACACATACAAACGAAAAACATTACCCTCTGATGCAGTCGAGTAAAAAGTACATTAAAAAAGATTAACATAAAACAGCGGATATACTGATATATAACACAAAAATGTTTCCTACAAGCTCAAGTCCATTCAAAGCTTACGTAAAAGCCAAAGCGAGTTCGTAGCGGGATTGGCGCGGAACCTAAGGCATGGATTTACAATGTTTTCGAGAAAGATTCGCTAAGAAATAACGTATTGCCAATGGACTTGCGCTGAGATCTCTCGATATCTGGTTGATAAATCGAAGAAAATATAACCGGCAATTTTATTTCCGATATCGACTCATGTTTGAAAGGTAAGATTTTTAATTACATTAACTTTTTGTTCGGGTCATGAAAAAGTACGCTATAAATGGAATAAATTTATGCTTTAAATAAATTATTATCAAAATAAAACCTCCACTGCTTAAAATGAAAAAAGTTTTTTTTTTAATTGAGAAATATACGAAAATAGAGATGCAAGCGGTATCGTTGTGTAGTTTGCTACAAACATAAACCTAAAATATATATAAAAAAACGTAAAAAAAAAGATATTATACAAACAAAAAAGGCAAACCCGCTGAGTTTTTTGCCGGATCTTCTCAGTTGAGGTCGCGTTCCGATCCGGCGGTAGTGTAAGAAAATATTGTAACTGACAATTTGTAAGTGCCCCCGTAAACCTATGCAAAAATAAAGACATTTCATTTCCTAATAGTTACGTCATCTAACCTTTTGGTTTCACACTTTTATATTATATTTTCAATAACGCTTATAATGGCAAACTATTTATGGCATAATATGTGGTTAACATTTATTTTTTTATCCAGAAGGTCCTTAGAACTTTGGTACATCCTACGGTTTTCGTTACGATGATTAGCTAATATAATGTGGTTGTAGAAAGTGAATCTCGGGGATAACAATTCAAGATATTTCTTCTTATCGTATTTTTTCTACTTGCCATTGGTGAGCTGTATGCTTGTTTGATACTTCTATACTATAAAATATGTTAGTAAAATTATTAATGTACCCAATATTATTTTATTTGACGACCCGCGTGGCGGAGTGATCACCATACCGATTTTACATGAATTTTGTTAGTTATCTCGGTTTCGAGTTCGATCCCCGGCCAGACTAATATCTATAAAAGATAAACCAGACAAATTTGCTCTTGGTTTGGGTGTTGCTGTATTTATTTACTCACGAGTGTTAAGGAGATCCTAGTGTAGTGTATGTATAGAAGCGTCGTACATCAGAACGTTACGCATGTAACTTATTGACGAGCGCTGTTAATTGCGTGTTTAACATTAATTATGAAATGCTTGTACTAGATCCATTAGAGGTCTAGTCTACACGAGTATGACATTATCATCAAAGACACCACTAATTTACGATTGTTATTATTAGTACAGGAATCCCTGGCGTGTCAGCCTAAAAGCATATTAAAGCGTTTCATCTTAGGCCTCGGTAGGATTGTATACTTGTAGCTTGAAGTAGTTGCGTGTAGGTGGTAGGATGTGGTTGATTATTTTCATATGAGGCGAATATTTTTGTCTTCAGAAGTACCAACGCATTAGTGTTTGACTTCAGGTGATTGTTTCCAAGTTGATAGAACGAGTATAATTAGACCGGGGAGATACCACCGCCTCACCTATTCCCAGCGTGAAGCAGTTCTAGCGTTTCAAAGGAAGTATGGGTTCATATAAACCAAATATCTTAGTCCTTGGATTTAGCAATGCAATTGACTTCAAGTTGAACTTCTCTTCTATATGGAGTTGGTTACAAATGTTCAAGGGCGATGGTCACCACTAACCATCAGATGGACAGTATGAGTTTTTTAGTTCAACGTGTTGAGAAAATAGCTACTTCAGGGCGAACGAGTGGTAAGGTGAAATAGGTTAGACGACATTGCCTCCGGAGTCGAGTCACTAAGGGTTTCACCGCCTAGACCACCTAAAATCCGTAATGTAAACTTTAAATACGAGAACCTACTTCAAAGAAAATATTTAAATTTAAAAATATTCAACAAATCAGATTGACCACCTAAATTGAAAGGAATGATTACTATGTCTAAAAACTAGATCACATGTATGTAGTGTAATGTGATGTAATGTAAAGAAGTATTTTTTAGTTCAATTAAAAAATATGTATCTAACGTAAAAAAATTCAACACACTTGTTGGACATGTTTCGTATCACACCAATTCGAATCTCAATACATCATAGTCTCAGTTGCTCAACAGAAATAAAGACAAGTGAATTTGCGTTTCGAAAACAATGAAACTCGATGTTTGGGACGCTAATCCCAACAGAATACGTGTACATACATTTTGTGGCAGAATTCCTCTCACACAGTTCATTTCGTATTCACAACACATACATAAATTTTATTTGCATATTCTTTTATAATCACTTTAGAAGATCTTTCTTTATGTATTTAGTCTTACCTACAGTACTCTTAGTATGAATTAATTGCGTTTCCAGAAACGATCACTCTTTACGTTTTCGTGTATGGGCTTATATTTGTATGGACTATATGCACGAAAACGTAGACGGTGTTCACTTTGGGGATATGAAATAAACTTAGGGCTTATTCATAAAAGGTTCTATGTCTTATTTTCTTCAGTCCAAAATTAACTGTATGTAGTACAAAAATAAGCGAATTTTAATTTGATTTATGGAAACCGCATAAAATATCTAATCTGAAATTTTTGAGATACAGATTTTATAAAATATTTGGTTAAATAAAATCCATATTAATCACTTAGTTAACAAACTGAACTTATACAGTTAACGAACTCAGTTAATTTTGATCGGAGGAAAAAGTCATTGAACCTTGTTTTTGTCTAATTTGTACCGTTTGCAAGTAATTGCGTTTTTGATAGTTTTCCTCAACCGTTGCCGGGGGTTGCCTATTATACGAAAATCTAACATTATAATAAAAATGTAAAGTTTGACGTCAATATTTGATTTCAGATTATATTTAACTGGACTGGTTCTTATTATCGTCATGCGTGGCAAAGGAGTCACATTGCCCCCGGTTCGATCCCCGACCAGACATATATTTGAATGATGAATTTTTTAGTTTTTTGTTTTTTTATAAATATGAAGTAACAAACGAGCAAGCAGCCCACCTGATGGTAAGTGGTTACTGCCGTCTATGGACATTTGTTAGCAACTTCATATAGAACAAGGGTTCTATATGAAGTCTATCACAGATGCGTTGCTACTCCCGAGGACTGAGATGGTC
>DWNE01004280.1:0-15408 GCA_018249875.1 Cecropterus toxeus
CGCGGGAAACGTAGTGACAATGACACTGACAGATGTCCGTTATGCTAATAGGTGGCGCTTGCGTTTCGTTTTGTGTCAAATACATACTTGTATATGAATATAGTATATAAAATAAAGTAGCCGCAAGGTATTTTAAAATTTTATTTACCATTACAACTATGTAAATTACGCAAGACGTAAGAAGTACTTGCGTAGGACTTGTTGAGAAAAAATTACACCTAAAATCAATAAAATTACTGAATAAACAACTATAAAAAAGAGTTACTATAATAATTTTTGTCTATACAATTGTTTTTGATTGCTGCAAAAAGTATGGCGATGTTTGCGGAGTCAATGATCAAACTGGCACAAATACACGTGTATTTTTTATATCCACTTCTTTTTGTCTCGGATAATAAAATAGTGAATCTTCTTCAATGAGTATGTGAATGAACCATATTTGATGAATGAGTGATGTAATATTTTTATAATTTTTGGTTTATCCGTTTATATTCCCTCCTTAAAGACTGTATATATTCGCCGTGCAGTACGTGTCTTGAAATGTGTTAGAAGGAGTACGATTTAACCAAAAAGTACCACCGCCACACCTATTTCAATCGTAAAGCACTTCCTGCGTTTCATTGGAGGGCTATAGTACCGACTCACTTTTTATATGAGATTTACTTTACATAGAACCCCTGTTCTATATAAAGTTGGTTGCAGATGTCCATGGGCGGCAGCGATCACGTATCAGTAGATGGACTATAATTATACTTGTTTGCTATTTTAATTATATATATTAACTAAATCGTTTTTATACATTTTCTCTCCACGGATCACCATATACAAAGCGGCAGTGATCATTTACTATTAGATGTACTGCTCATTTGCTACTTTTGTCAAATATAAACACATTTTAACATACGCGTACATTGACATTTTTTTCAGGCCTGTGGACTACAATAATCTTAATTGTTTTGATAAAACAAACTTCAATTGGGCCAGTGCCTTGTAATTGGATGATAAGTATATGTATATACTTATCACGTCTTTAAAATATGAAATACGGTATATAATTATATTTATCACGACTTTTTTACCATGCTACGCTAAATGCATATGCATGATACTGGAATGAAAGCAGGGCCGTAGCTAGGAGGGGGCATTGTGAGGCAATGCCCTATCTTGAAATTACAATGCCCTACCTTAAACATACCAAAAACTAAAATGAATTATATAATTAAATTGTTTTTCCATAGTTAAAAGATGAAAATGTAGCGACAGGTATCCAAACTTTTCCGAACATACCATAGGTAGTTTCTCACATTCATTTAGGTAATATTCATATTGGGTCTATTCAATTATATCCATAATGCAGTAGGGACTGCCGATACCATAGATTGCAATATAAGCTATATTGAAATTATGATATTTTTTTACCTGTAACCAATGCTGCCCTACCTCAAATTCGACTCTAGCTACAGCCCTGAATGATACAAGAAGTACTTGACTTGACTTGAATATCTTGTGTACCTATCGAATAGCAGAAACATTATATCTTAAGATTTTACAAAGTGCCAATTTAACTTTATTTTTATTCTGAATTTGTCATATGAGTGTATTTTATTAAAGTAATTTTTTCTTCGTGATATGAAAATTTTCAACTTTGATACTGGTTATTTAATTAACATGTCAAATATATCAATAATATCGTTATTATTACGTGGAATAAACCATTTTTTAATATTTTAAACAAAACTTAGTGCTATTGACATTTGACGATGAATATGATATTAAGGGTTTTTATTCCTAATGCATATTATTATTTCATCTATATACTCTTTTCTAAAATAAATCCTTCCTTGTTTAATAGTGTTTGTGGCGCCCAAAATTTAATTTGTAGATCCATTAAAAATATATTCGCTTCAATAACAACATATAGTACCGCTCTTCAAATAAAAAGGAAAGGATGCGACTAACGTTCGTATGACCTAGTCTTTTATGAAATATACATCAATGGTCTATTGTATAATCACGAATTCCGACCAAATAAGTCAAAAGACAGACGACCTTGTTACTATATTTCGATCAGTTCATTGGAATGTAACAATGACCGTGAATGTACCAGTTTCAATATTTTTTTCGACGCTGCCTTATATCACATTTTAACCTTTTAGCTGTCTAGGTCCTACTGTTAAGTACTGAAATTCAATGTGATTGTAATCGCTGCTTGATTGTTTGTGGTATTTAGACAAGTAAAATATAAATAAACGTTGAATATACCAGCTAAAGTTTATGACAATAAGTTGATGTTATCATTGAAAATATTGTGAAGCTTTCAAACACGTTCTATAGTTAAAATACCTTGAATCAAAAATGGCATGGGGGCGTGTCTGTTTATCGTATACGTATCGCGCGAAAACTACTGGATATAGCATTCCGGTGATATAATGTA
The DNA here is from genome assembly GCA_018249875.1 of Cecropterus toxeus. Lineage (NCBI taxonomy): Eukaryota > Metazoa > Arthropoda > Insecta > Lepidoptera > Hesperiidae > Cecropterus > Cecropterus toxeus. Next base: position 2,435 of record DWNE01004280.1, read on the forward strand.
TTATAAAACACTTTTTTTTTAGCTTAGGTAAGAACACTTTTGTTCACATCTTACATTTTGTGTAAGAACAGTGACATTTTGTTCACATCTTGTGTAGGAAAAGTTACATTTTCAGGATTTATGTTGAATAAAAGTTAAGATTAAATAAAGGTAGCAACGATTTGAGCTCGATATTTATATTGTGTGGAGTTAAATCGAGTTAAAAAAGGAAGCGACTAAATAAAGTGGACGGGCCGCTCGCATACTCGTATTAGTCTAGTTTACAAGTTGAAAATTATATTAAAATAAACATGATGGACGTAAAAATACATTCGATGGCTCATTCGATTTGAATGGTGTCTAGAAAAATGTGCTGAAACATTTAAGCACATATGCAGATAGCAGCACATAAACTTTTATATAATATATTGTAGTAATAATTATTATATATAACTTTTATTTTGGAATCATCATGATTAACCTTTTAATTCGATACTTATTCATATTGACATGTTCAAAAACTTTGCACATATTTATGGTGTCATATCTATATATTAAAGAGTACCTATGTATTCAAAATATAGACTTTAATTAATAATTTATTAAAGTATTGTGTTATAAAAAGGAATTAGTATTATCTTTAAAAAGTAGAGTTAAACAAAATATCAAATCAAATGATAAAATATTTGTAGTTAAAAAGGGGTAACCGTTAAATATATAATATATTTCATGCAATAAATCTTCAACAAGTATCTATCAATTTCACGCTTGATACGTTCAAATTATTATCATTAAAATACCCATCAAGGTGTATTCTGAAACATGATGAAGATTTATTACCAATTTCGTAATGCTTAATTAGATATTCAGTATACTCGTTACCATTACAAATAAACATACTTTTTTACTGTCCTACTCTATAAGAAAACTTTAAAGTGTGTGAATAATCAAACAAGAAAATTACTGTGACTATTTTATCTAATCTTTTTTAAACGCGGAGAAAATTCCATAGATTTCCTTCCTCTTCTACCTGGGGGTGCAAAAATTCTATTGTATGTCGGACTCCTACTTCTAAAACTCCGCGGCGTTCATCTGAACTGTCGATGCAGTACCATTAGTACGAGTTTGTCTTGTTTTTTCCAGACAAGATTGAGTCTTGTTTCTGCCCAAAATGCCCTCTGTAAATTTTAGTTCCGAAACAAGCCGCTAGGGGCGCTGCATGTAGATGTATGGGCAGAAACAAGACTCAATCTTGTCTGGAAAAACAAGACAAACTCGTACTAATGGTACAGGTCATTAATATCTCACTTGAAATTTAAATGTCAGGAACAGAATCAAATAATATGAAAATAATATAAAGGACGGAAAAACAGTATTAAATGCGTTTTTGCTCGAGTTAATTAAAGGTGCGAGTCTGCAATTTTTTCATAAGTATAAAATAACTTTATTGAAGCAAACGACATAATTCTCGCCCGAGCGGTATTCAGGTTGGAAAGAACAAATCGTTGTTGTCCCAATATCTCTGTTGTCACACCGTCACAGAGTAAGTGATGACTAAAATAGAATAAAGTCAAAAATAAATCAATATTATCTACGTCTTTTTTGTAAACTGAAAAATGTTTTATATCAATTTCGACTGTACGTATTTAGGGTTCCATACTGAAAGAGTAAAATCGGAACGCTGTTACTAAGATTCCGCTTTCCGTCTGTCTGCCTGTCTGTCCATCTATCATTCTGTCTGTTACTAGGCTGTATCTTTAGAACTGGGATATCTAGGGAGTTGAAATTTTTACAGATTATGCATGTCTCTTGCTGCTATAACAACATATACTAAATAGAGAGTAAATTAAATATTTACGGGGGGCTCCCACACAACTTACGTGATTTTTTAGTTCGATATTAATAACAGCAACGGATAGACGCTTAAAATATTCACAGAATATTTAGTGATGATATATTCAGTTTAAATATATATAAATAATTGAATTAAACTAAATATAATTAAAAAACAAATATTTAAGACGGCTCCTATGCAAAACGTGACTTTATTGCTGTTTTTATAAACAATTCGTGGGCGAATCCAACTCGCATTTGGCCGGTTTTTCTAGTAGGTATCAATTGCTTAAATCGCTCAAAAATCGCCGGCGATGGAGCAATCTGAAACAACGATATTTATATCAACCACGCTTAAGCCGACATTACTGGTCATTAAGCTACCCCACCCACACTTAAACGTATTTTTTCTTCACTTTATTCGCGTGGTTTGTACTTAAGCAGTAAAATGAGATAATTAAAATATGAAATTTTGTTTTCGTTAACGCTCAATGTTAATTTGATTGTAAAGCAGTGATTTAGTAGTTATGTACCATATATAAAGAAAACCTAACGTGCAAGTTAGGTAAAGTGGTTATGGCTCCCCATAGGCTCTGATAGCTGATTTGAAATTGTTTAAAGATCCATGGCTTCTTAATAAATGTACTGGTAGGGGTGAAGAATGAATGCATCGCAAGTTCTGAATATCACCACCAACTAGAGATTGTTTCCCCTCTTCTGTAAACGAATTTTTAAGAGCCAGTGAAGGTTAAAAAAATGGGGAAGTAAATGTAACTTTTTGTCGTAAATATGTTTTCAATACAATACAACAGGAACTAAGATGATCTTCAAAAATTTGGGTAATAACAGTCCAGCAGGGTTTAATGAGAATATTGTGAATAGAAATTTTAATTTCATGGTAAATAAGAAGAGTTAAGAGACTTGAGGCTTTTCACTGACGCTACGCGGCTACTATCAAATAAACACTTATTAAAACAGTATTTTACACCAATAAATAACAGTCATGTGTGGTGTATTACCAACATGTAGCGTAATGCTCGTTATTAGGGCAAACGTTGGCCACGGCGCGCCAAATTACCTTTGATAGTGGTGCGCCAACGTTGTAATTTATGGGGTGAAATTATATCACACTACCAGTGGATGATATTAATAGGGGGGTATGGCAGTGGATGAGCCAAGTAGGTTTTTGTCAAAAATAGAAATATGTTGGAATGGAATACTTAAATAGAACTATACTGAGTAGATACTTTATTTAATACAGGCGATACTATCAAAAGTTTATTGTTTGTTTGCGCAAAATATCACGCAAAATCTTTAAAACTGTTGTTTTCGGCATGTTGTGTTAATATCTGTAAAAGTAGTTTATAGGTTATTTTATTACGATAATGGAGTCGAATGTATAACGTAGTATATTTTATGTCTGTTCTATTTAATGGGCTATGACAAGGGCAATAGATAATTAATTCCAAATCAAATAATTATAGAATGTAAATACCACGAATAATAAATGGCACAATGGGGTGCAAATTTATTACTTTAATAAAATTAGAAATTTAATTAATATTATTTAGCAGATAAATTAAATAGTACAATAATGGAAAAATAAACCAAGAGTAAGTAGATATAATTTCAATGACAAGTTAAAAGTAATTTATTTGAAAGAAAGAGTAATTGTACATCATTAAAAACTTGCAATAAAGTTTTTAATGATGTACAATTACTCTTTCTTTCAAATTCGTTCAGTGTGATTAGTTCCCAGGCTTTTTCCGATCTCATTGCCATTGTCAGGCGATAGATTATTATATGAAATCGAGAAGAAATTAGTAGAATTTGCAGCTTATAAAAACTTTAAAAAATTTATTCGTTCACATTCGTCAAACGGCGTTACGCTCCTTAATAGTAATTTAATTTACTCATTTTTTATAACATTGAAATAACAAACGATCGTGTACCTACCTGACGCTCAGTGGTTTCTGCCACTCATGGGCATATTTAAGTGATTTCATATACTCATTCTATATAAAATTACTTAAATATGGTTCTATTTGAGGTCGGTCATAGATGTGTTGCTACTCCCGAGGCCTAAGATGGTCGCCTCGTATATAAGTAAACCGGCAACCACACCCTAACACCGAAATGCAAAAATTGCTTCACGCTAGAAATAGGTGTGGCGGTGGCATGGATAACTGAAGGGCTTACACATTCTTCACTTCACTACTCCAATACAGACACAGATGGAGCCCCGTCACAGTATCATTAATTTTCTTAAGAACACTCACATTCATACTCATTCTTGTATTTAAAATACATAAAGATATATAAAAGCCGAACTTGGCTCTGTTACTACATTCCTATTATTAGGGATCGTTACAGTAATATCTTTATAACAAAGTTGCATAGAATGAAGTTCTATTAAGGTACCCTCAGGCCAGGGCGTTAAGCTTGCTAAGCTAAATTACCAACAGTGCAAAACTTTGTATCCACGGATGGTAATTGTGACCAGTGCATGTAACTTAACACATATATGGAGTAATATGTGTTAAGTTACATGCATTATAAAATTAATTTTATTAAAGAAAGGTTCTTAAATAAAATTAAAATACAATACACGCTCAACAGCGAGTGTTTTATCTAATGGTAAGTGCCCAATGCCGCCAGTAGATATAATATTCGTAAACAAGCTCAGGTGAAATGTCTTTATTTTGCATAGACCCGCGGGGACGCTTACAATTTGTCAGTTACAATATTTTTTACTACATTACCATCGATAAGATCAGAGTGCTATCAGATGAGTTTCTACCCCAGAGATCGCTTAAACGCCAATATTACCACCAAATATTAGATTGGAATACCACGGATAAGTATGTCCCGTACCATACCCTTTTTTATCTGATTGAAGTAGCGAACATACTTGCAGTCCACCTGATAATAAGCGCTTACTGCCACCGATGGTGTTCATAAGTATTCGGAATTCGTAAGCATCTTCATATAGAACAGGCGTTCTATATGAAGTAAATCACAGAGGTTGCCTCTTCCGAGGACTATTATAATCGCCTCATATATAAGTGAGCCGGCAACTACACCCTTTTCACCGGAACGCAAAAATTGCTTCACTCTCGAAATAGGTGTGGCGGTGGTACCTTTCCTGTCGATCTACACTGGTTCTACCACCTGGCATATCTTACCCTGCAAATCAGAACAGGACCATCACTTAACACCGTTGTTATTACGCAGAAATAAGTGTGGCGATGATACGGACGGAGTCGACTCACAAAAAGTTCCACCACCTGTAGTGATGCACACGTTACTAATTGTACAATTACAAACTTGCTTAATATGTTTCCAGCACAAGATAAATTACACTACGGTAATATAATTGCAATTTTATAAGTAATATACTATTTCATTAAAAACTACGTGCTTTAGCAAAACGTGATTACTTAGTAGAGTTAGTAGCAGCAGGTTATTTATGGGTACATAAACATTTAATTAAATGAACATAGCGTAACTTTTTAATAAATCAAACGGTTAATAAATCACGGTTAATAAATCAAAGGTAGAAACAAATGTATCCATAAACATTAGAGTAGGTTTTAAACTTTAATTATGTACTATTTAGATAAATATAAAGTGTCTAAGAATAATAATAATTATTCATTAAAAATTATGTTTCAGTAACATATAAAGTTCCGATTTTAGAATTTATAATCTATATCTCCATTCCTATATCTTTGATGCAGCCACATATACAGTATACAGATACACTTATTTTTATGCTGAACGTATTTTGGTGAGACTCTAGAATAAATTAGTCAGTTTTTATTTGGCTACTTTTTGTTCATGCCTTTAATACGCAACGAACCTTTTTATCAAAAGTATCATTTGAACATGATATCTTTACGGGAATCCGTACCAATTCTAAATCTGAGAATGACCACCCATTGACACCTACCGCATTGTGTCCCAAAATGATAAAAACTAACACCCACATCATCACCACGTAATATCGAAAAAGGAGGATGGGAACATTCAATATGTTTTTATATAAGCCGCATATTCTTCCCTGCCGGTAACCGATTAACTTCTCAGATTACAGTTTGTAAATGCGGCCGCGTAATTCGCCTGACAGGTTGCGTGTGGGCGCACCCTTATAATCTGACAGGTTATTTGTTACTTCCTTGCTTTGGGAGTTACTGATACAATTTTATTTTATTTTCATATTTTATAAGAATGGAGTAGCAACAGCAGTCCACATGATGGTAGGTAGGTAGTGGTTACTGCCGCCGATGGAAATCAACTTCATATAAAACAAGGCATTCTATTTACTACTTCAAACAAAAACAACATACAATCTATTCAAAGAGATCACGCTCGAAAATGAAGTGTCAAAACAGCTCAGCTCATGTTCGTGAACCTCATGAGACCTGCAGCTCAGATAACAGGCTCACGATACCGCCAGTGTGGTCTTGTTTGATGTAGACAGGTAATAAAATTGGACTGGTAGCATTATTAGCATTATTTAATAAAGTTTATTGTTTTTATAATATACACAATAACATTTGTAAAGACAATCTATTCTAAAAGATCATGCTTCAATATAAAATGTCAAAACAGCTCAACTCATGTTCGGTGAACCTTACGAGATCCGCATTTTAGATAAAAGAGAGCTCACAATACCGCCAGTGTGGTCCTACGTGAAGATAAAAACACAGAAAATTGAACTGACTACATTTAATTTTAGATGGATCATCATTTTGTAATATGCTTATAATGAATGGTCCACATTTTTTTCAGCAGCAGCTCTTGCGTTTCGGTGAAAGGTGTGGATGCCGGCTGAGTTACTGAGGTGATGTTAGTCCGTTGCTTGTTCATTACTTCAAATTCACATTTAAAAAATATGTTTTCTTGGTTGTCTACATAATACCTTTGGGTAGTAATGACTACTTACCATTAGTTGGATTTTGAGATCATTTGCTTACCTAAGGTTACCTAACTACATAGTTCACCTAATAATACGTATATGCATATTTTTATAAGATTGGTGAAATGTTATAATAAAACTAATTTAAGTAACAATGCTTAATTAATATTTAAAAAAATATCTTTTTATTTTTTGTAGACCAAAATCAGTAATGCTCTTTTGCAATGCCCTTTAGTGTATGTCTATAATCTCTGACGATGTCTGCAATCGGTGATATCAGCCATAATAGCAATAGCAAATAGCAGTGCTATTAAAGCTTGTCCATATTTAGGCGTGTGAAGAACATGTTTCCAGTGCACATAGAAAATAAAATCATACTTAGCAGGATATTGACGTTTTGACCATTTGCCTTTCACCATTGAAATATATGTATACCTACGATTACTCTTATCACATTTTTTTTAATTGGGTAAAATAGTTTGGTCGATAAAAAAAAAAAAAAAAAATGTCGAAAAAAACTAAGTGATTCTTGGCAGTGGAAGTGAACTTAATATATAATATCAGATGGACATGGTGATTAAAAAGTTGTCATTTCTATCCATTTCATTACACTACCAATATAAGAGACATAAATATCTACAAATGAGTTCCGCTGGGATTATAGCCGTGTCGGCGTTACTAATGGAAACAAATCCGAGCTGTCTCTACGAAGAAAAACAGGAAGTGCTAATGAATCGTCTTCAGCGTCCTCAGTAACGCAGTGAGAGGCCTTCTGCGAAGCGAGCGATAATCCACGTATCGCCATATTCGTTCTGATATGTAATTAACTCGTTACTCGAGGGGAAACTGCTAAATATTTTCTACTGTTATATGTGTATTCCATGAAAATGGTACATTTCTAGTTGTTTGTTTCATGGAGTAATTATTTTTTTCGTATCACTTTTATTGTTGCTTATTGATTTGTCGCTTACGTAACCGTTCTATCGGCTGTAATGACGCCGTTCATCTTCCTTTTTGCTAAAATTCGGTCGTAACATTTATAATATACTTGATAACCTATGTAAAGTTAGTCGTAGGTACAATAGGGTCATCACGAGGCTGAAATCTTTGACCTAAGACTGATATCAGCAAATCTTTTACTCTATCGAACCGAGCCTCTTATAGGGCGCTCCTTTGCACTGCTAGCTTTATTCCATATTTACTTGTATGTATTATTTATCATGCACATAATGACATATGAAAATATTGTTAGATTCAAACATGCCACGTGGTGTAGTGGCGTGATCATCATACCAATCTAACAAGCTAAGTTTCGGGTTGGACCCCGGATGTCAAACAACATTTCTCTATTGCTCCTATGATAACAAGAGATAAAAATGATTTTTGATAACCGCTAGTCTGCATGTCTGTACGACTCTATTGTAGGCTAGTAGAAGAACGGTAGTGACGCTCCCCCCTTAATCTCCAGTGAAATGATATGCCAAGTGTTATGAAATATATAAAATAATATGCCAAATGTTGGTGAAGTATGAGTAGAAGTATTTCTAATAATTAAACTATATAATAATTAATAACGAGTTTAATAATTAATATGTTTAGCACTGTAAATAGTTAACATATTTCTTGAGATTAGGATCTGATTAATGCTGGCCAATATCCTCATTATTGTTAGCTCCACACAGCTGGACACCGTTTCCTCTGTCTGAGAAGCTATAATCCATCACTAGCCAAGTGTGGGTGGTAGACTTCACACATGTTTATAAGTATTATGAAAAACATCCGGTATAACGTCCTCACGATATTTTCCTATAATATTAATTTAATATATTATAGGAAAATGTTTTTCCTATAATGGAAGCGTTAATTTCCTAATACCAACTGAGAAATAATTATGAGGGTGGTTAGACCCTTAGTGGGTTCTCACTCCAGAAGTACCACAGTTACTTCTTTTTGCATAATAATATCAGTGTTTAGTGCTTCTGCGCTCTAGTTTGTATAATATGGTAAGTGTAAGCCTGTAAGGCATACTTATTGTAGCCGTTGCAACGCAGACCTCAGGGGAAAGATTTGTGATAGACTTCAGGTGAAATTCTCATCTCATCTGGATTTGCTGACAACACCACAGGTGTCCACAGGTGGCAGTCACTACTTTCTATCATGTGTAATGCATGCGTTTGCTTCTACATCCATTTACTTCTATAAAGTATGAGTATATAAAAATTCAAAAAAGGCGAATTTACACACACTATATAGTCGAGATTTGAGTCGTACTACCGTATCAAATCGCGCTCCAGCGATGCAACATCAACCCGATGTAGAGACTACACCCAACAGTAAAATAAACAACGAAGTATAAATAACGTAAGTTGCAAATCAATTCATTCATAAAAATACCCATGTCCGATAAGTATCTTTGAACCAGTCGTAAGACCTCCGAGAAAGTTTTACGATTGCTATCTTATGATAAATACTAGATGGACGGTTTCACATGCTTCTAAGCACAGAAGCGTGCATGGAATTTTACCACTTGCGGTCACCCATCTGTTTCATAACCACGACCGATGTGGCTTAACATCCTAGATCGGATAAGATCTACGAGCTTTCATCTAATCTTTCCTTGTAAACTAGTGACTTGAAAAATTAATCAATCTTCAGGACTAACTCTGAGATAAATTGCCCCGCGCCTCGACTCTATCTCTCTAATGACTTTACTGATAACATAAGCGTCGATTACACCAGCCTAATTGAATACAATCATTCACTCTCTTGCCAATTCACGTCTTATTGCTTTAATGTTAGCATTTATGCCGTGTGTAGCAATTTTTATTGCTAAGTGCCGTTAGAACATTTTCGAGTATTTTTATTCAGCTGTTAACACTTTTAAAACAATATAATTTTAAAGTATAAAAATGTTTAACTTATAAGATTGGTTTTAATAAAATATAGTAAACCTACAGATATGAAAATAAAACTTTTGTGTAATATTAAAATAAAATGTGGACATATACACATAAAACTTCCACAACCAAATTTTATTTCTTCTTGACATGACGTAAAATTTTGTCTTTCTTACATTAAAATTCATCCATCTATCCAAAAAACATATTACAATTTAATTTACACTTTGCTATCTGCGGGGTACAGCGAGTATCAAATAAAAATCAAACATCGTGGGGGTAAATAGATAAATAAATGTTTTGTGTTATAAAATGATAGTTTTGATAAACGCTAAATGCCATTTATTGCGCATTTGTAGCTATTTATGTAATAAAAAGCGACGCGGACGTCCATTTGCCATAATCACCACACGGACAAAATTGGTCAATTGGTAACGCTTTCCAATTTGGTAAATTGTTCTAATGACTCCTCTATTGGGTGTCCTCAAGTTGTGAAAATACAGGACATAATACTTAAACGTTGAATATTTTTGTCAACGTCTTTAAATGTGTTTATAATTTAAGTAACATGTGAACAAGAGATTTAAAAATGTAATTAAACTAGGAGGCATCGGCAACTTAGTAAATTACTCGCTGAATTTGGTTGCTGTAAATAACAAAAATTGCATATGTTATATACAGATATGAGATGTAAGTTACCAACAGTTAACATTAGTTAAGATATTAAAGAAGGAAATAAAATGTAATTTTGTACTAATCATTCGCTGGTTCAATTGCAGAACCTAAACTACTGAAACATGGAGTATTTTGGACCATGAGTACATTTTATGCTATGAACGCATACTGAGGAAATAAAACAAATATTTCTAATATGTCCTGCTTATTGTGAAACAATGGTGACAGTACCAGTAGGTTATACACCAGACTTGTCAAACAATAATGTATAATTGAGCGTAAAATAACGTTTCCGATAAAGACAGTAAAAAATATGAATGAGTGTTCATTGATTGCTTTAAAAAAGAACTTGATTTGAAATTGATATTTGCTTAAGTTAATTGCTGAAGGATTATCGATCTGTTTTTAATATACTACATGTATCTATAGCGAGACGCAAAAGTTGTTCTTTGTCTATATTTTTTTAAATAAAAACCTTTACTTTTGCTTTTAGATTGTGTTTACTTGATGCCTAAATTTTTGTTCAGTATGTAGTAAATGTAAGTTTTTTTATTTATCAGATTAAAGTAGCAAATGACCATGCGGTCCACCTGATGGTAAGTGGTTACTGCCGCTCATGGACATCTGTAAGTAACTTCATATATATGAGGGGTTAGATGTATATGAGGGGTAAGATGGTCGCCTCATATATAAGTGAGCCGGCAACCACACCTTTCCACCGAAACGCAAGATGTATTTTATGCTACAAATAGGGGTGGCGAAGGTACCTCCCCGGTTGAACTATGCTAGTTGACATTCCTGGTAAAAAATATTTTAAACTAAAATTTTGCTAACTTTACTTAAATTTTGATTATATTTGCATTTGCAGCTCTACTGTAAACAAATTAAGGTTGCATTTTGGTTTGAGATTAATACCAGTGACTTCTTTGACCTCGTCGTGACAACTCTATAGGAGCGGGTATTTGCATTGTATAGGACATAGAACTTTTAACAAATAGAAGTGGCTATTACAGAAATTAATTCAATTCAAGATATTTTGTTTGTTATTAGAAGTACGAGAATACTGTTTTAGTGAAAATATTAGGTAATATCTTAAATCAGAGAAAATGTGTAATTCATCAGAAAGTAATTTTATCTATTCTAAACTTTCATGGCGTGATCGAATCACAAAATATAAACTGAGCGTGATTTTAAAGAAAATAATCATATTAGCTTTATGTTTTGGTAACATAACATAGTAGTTTCTACTTAGTACTTGTTCTATGGTTTGAGTTCCTTCTACGGATAATGCTTAGTTGTTGTGTTATGGTTTTATTGCATTCGGCGCACGTCTTCGAACCCGCGTTGCAGCATGCCTTAAGAGGACAAAGATATAGCGAGGATTTTAGGTGCAAAACAGATTAGTTTCTGCATTTCAACTGTTTTTTTTTCAATGTTTATAATTTAAATACTAGATACATAAATACAATAGCATGTCATTGGATTTACAAGTGAAAATAAAATTTCTTTGTGTTAACCGACTTATTTAAAATCATAAAATTCTTTTGCATGTAAGTTCTTTCAAAATTAGTTCAGTCGTTCGTGCATTGCATGTTCGTTTACTACTTTATTTTAATTAAAGAAACTTTCAATTCAATCAATTTGACGATCCGCGTGTCAGAGTGGTCACAATAACGGTCTGATCTGGAACCCACTGCGGTTCCGGGTTCGATCCTCGAACAGACAGATATCTGAATGAGTTTAGACTATTGTTCTGGATCTAGGTGTTTGTCTATATGTATATTTCCATGGTACCCACAACACCGAAAAAATGTACAAAGCGTTTATCTATGTTAATATAATCTATATTTTAAGTTATCTTAGTAAATACTGGTTCGAATAGAAAAAATATTTTGTGTCCAATAGTACATTCATCGAGGAAGGCTATAGGCAGGCAGGAGTAATAAAAATATTTTTATTTTTGAGAGCTTTCCTTGCGTGCGTTGCGTAAACAGTGAAAGTTATGCAAAAGTCGTGTATTACGAAATTGTTCCCCTTTATAAGGTCTTAAACAAAGTCCCCGGTAGCATATGTCTTTATGTAATTATGCTATGATGGATACTAATACCTAGCAGCACAGCAAAGCTGCCACATTCATAGCAAAAAAAAATCATAAATTAAAATGGATTCAAGTATAAAATTATTTCATTGGATAACCAGTCGGTTGTGTAATAGTCGGAAGGGGTAATAATAAAGCAATATGTCGACGTTGCGATATTTTAATTTATCTAATGGCTGATGGAAAATTGGTACGCTTGCTTATTAGATTACATGCTTGCTTAGATTTATGCAAGGAAAGTTGTTTTTGCAAGATTAAACCAATTTGTTGCTTAATTAACTTAATACAACTCTATTAAGTTTGTTTTACAAAATCCGTGATCGTTTAACAAGTGTCCATACTTTTGTAGGGCAGTAAAGTGTTTTAATGTAGTCTTTCTTGTGATGTTGGTAATGAAATGAAATGAAATGAAATGAAATGAATGTGATGATTTTGAACTCAGGTTATAAATGGCTCGTATAGCTCTCTTCTGCAACACAAAAATAGAATTAAGGTCTGATGAGCACCCCCACAGCAGTACACCGTATGACATAATGCTGTGAAAGTAACTAAAATAAACTATTCTAGCTGT
>DWNE01004281.1:0-15408 GCA_018249875.1 Cecropterus toxeus
TCTTTTCATGTTTTTTCACTGCTCGTCGAGGTACTAAATAATTTAATGTAGGTATCAAATAGTACCAAAAAGGTATTAAATCTTGATAGTCTCCAAACAAATAATATCGCACTTGGTCCAGGGGTTCTGACGCTAACCAGTTTTTACCAGATAGTTTAACTGGTGAGCCTTTATTTAGATATTCTCCGAAAATAGATTAAAGTTTGTCTGCCTGCTTCCCTAAGGGATGTTGTAGAGAACATGCCAAATTCCATATAGTACAATTAATGTTATTTGGTACTTGGAGATACATTGAAGTAGTACACTGACCACTTAAAACATACTAAAAAGTAAAGCATTATATAAGGTACAATACTAGCTTAGAAAAGTAGAGAAATTCTGTTGTCTGATAAGATATACTCAGCGAAGGTCACTTACCTTACTGATCATTAGGCTGTCGACCCTTGTGTTATATAATAATAATAACAAAACAATATAGAACAAATAGTTTAATTTTTAATTTTTATGTAATTTTATTCACAAATATTTTAGTTGTAAATTAAATAACTAACTTTTAATAAAGTAATCTTTAGCAATAAATCTTTGTGTATGTCTATCTTTCGTGGAATATTAATAATGCAATCTAGCTATGATTCACCATGCAAGGTGTGAAGTTGGCAGAAAATTTCAGCCGAAAATTAATCTAATCATGTGCAATCTATCGTTAAGTTTACCGGCGAATTATTTACGCTCCAAATCGTGATTTGATCCCTCAGACTCTGAAAGCTTCTATACATAAATAAATATTAGGTAAATAGATTTACCAATAGACACCCAAGGCATGATTACTCAGACAATTTACATCGATAAATATAAATAAATATGATCTTACGTAAAAAATACTGTCATTAATTTATCGTATTCTGTCTTGTAATTTCAAAAATATCGATATTCGCAATGTGTTTTGGGAAGCAAATAATTAAATCATTATTTTTCTCTGTTGAAAGTCCTCTCTGGATCTTAATTATTTATTTCTTACATAAGCTCAAACAAATATCCAGTCAGACAGACAAAAAAGAACAGATTGGAAATCGCAGTTCTTTTTTAACAACGACCTTCCTATTAGACAATAATTTTCTTCATTTATAATATACTTTTTTTACTATTCGAGATTTATAGCTGTCTAGGTTTAAATAGGTGTGTCTACGGGATGCATACCATTTCATTATATGGATGTACTAGCGCCCTTTCACTTGCCTACGCATTATTTGATTGATTACTAATAATGATGTCGATTTGCATCTTGCAGATGTTACATGTCGCATAATTATTAGAATATGCCTTTTTTTGAGAATATTACAATAAAAAATACATACAGTTGAACATAAGAACCACCTCCTTTTCGAAGTCGGTTAAAAAGTGTAACATAATAAGTATAAATAATGTATGATACGAAAACAAAACCAAACCTTATTTCAATTATTTAGAACAGTTATTTCAATGTATGAAATCATCGCAATTCTTTATCCAAGTGGTCAAGCTCTGACCTAACTGTGACTGTGAACTGTGACCTAACGACCTGACGAATACGTGAAGCCTATATACCTCCTAGACACTATCTACCTACACACCTCTCCTCACTTTGTCTGCGAAAGATAAAAGCAATTAATACTGGTGGTAACTTGCAACCATTTTAGGATAATTAAGTACGAATAAGCACGATTTCACAACTGGGTGAAATCTGAAACATACTTCTATGATGCCCCAATACGAGTTGGTGAATATGACATCCTCAAAAGTGAATTACTCCAAATACCTGTAATGAAAAGGCATTATAACTTTGAAAATAATGAATTTAATAAAAATACATCAGATTAAGAACGTAGGTAAAGGATTTGTCATCGTGACGACCGTTAAACAAGTTTCAACTAATCTGTTAGCGAAGTTTGTTTGTTATTTGAATGTGTCATCGCATCACTCATCTCCAACGGTTTTCTTCGACGGCATTCGCGTTATCTTATACAAGAATTTTGCGAACTTTAATAGGATTATTGTTCATATGCTTCACTATATATTATTTAAATTGAATCCATTTTGGAACGCAATTTTTCAATTGAGTTGATAGCCAATTCGAATATGACTAAACTTTAATAATTGTGTAGGAGGGGCAGTTCTAATAACAATAGATCTTTTTGTTACTGCTATCTCACACAATAGAAACCGTAATTACAGTATTACAAACGAATAATTATTTAATTACTGTACTCGAAAACAATAAAGTGCAGGAGGGCCTATAAATTTATTATGGTGCTCCTGTTACATTCCTATAAACGTAAGCTCTACGGTTTATGGGGGCAATTACAGACGGTTTAATTAATGCTTTTAACATTTCTCAGCATCTTAAACTAGATAAGGTCTTAGTCGATATTTGCACGAGGACAAGTCCATGCAAAAATCGTAGTGAAAATCAACATAATTTTACCGTCGTGGCACGTTACTTCTTTTCCATTCAAACTAAAAAAAATAGCAGACCCGGGACGCCTGGAAGATGTGAAACATCGTGTTCGTACAAGTAATATGCGAAAAAGAAAGCATAATGAAAAAAATAAATATGACGTATTTTTATAGAATGACTATTTATTTTCATTAAATACAAAAAAATCAATATAAATTTGTAGTAGGTACTTATATATCTATGGTACATATACACAGTGTATATGTAGTGTGTGGCGAACCCGTCGCCACGGCAAGTCCCGCCACGTCAACAATCAGGATTTCCTGCGCCTATACATATTGCACATCAAAACCGTCAGTATTTACGTTTAGAGTGTCAGGACAAACTAACTGACCTTGTTTTGATCAGTAGTGAGCAAGTCTACCGTATTAAGCAGTATTGCTTTTTGCAATCTGTAGGTATGCCCCAAGACAGTGAACGACCGTTGGTCGCAAGGACGATCCGTCAGCGTGACTCACACGCAGCTCTTCCGCGCTTTAACGTTCTATATTTGAAGTTTAAATAGTCTTCCTTTTTAATTCGGAATACGACGGTTGCAACGTCTTTGTGCGAATAGTGCTACGTTCTGATTGGTGGGAAGATATGAAGTTTTATTAATGGTTTCACTCTATTAAACTTGACCTTTGAGTTGAATTTAATGTTTATAGTATTTATTTGTTTTATATAGGTACTTAATATATCTGGCTACATGTAATTAATTTATATAATTGTAACATGTTTTACCTAAATTCAGCAAATAAATGATTATGAATTATGAATATCAAACATATCGTTAAGTAGGTACTGTTTCTGTTATACAATATAGATATATCGAAAGGAAGATGAAACCTATTAGGAATACCCGATTTACTGGTGCGCATGAGAACTAAGCTGGCACACCTCATTTAATCTACTTAGCCTCTTACCCTTCAACTAGACCAGCGCTTCCAGCTCAATAGTTTAGATGAAATTGCTTAAAAATATTTAATCAAACCAATGCAATATCAGTCTCCAAAAAAAAAACTTTTACAACGTACGTAGTAATTAGTACTTGTAATTTCTCGTCTGTTTTACTCTGCTTACCTTCGTGTCCTGTGCATAAACACTAAGCCGTCAACATAAGATAATATGTACTGTTACTACCTTCGATACGAGGCTACTACGCTAATTTCGATTGCATACAGGCTAATTTACCCTTGCCTTTGCAAGTATGACCTGCGTTGAGTGTGTTGCGAAATTTGACTAATGGCACTGGCACTAAGCAGATTTTGATTCATAAAAAACCTAAACTGAAAACTTTCTTTCAGAATACTGTATTGAGTCGTAAAAACTAACTTTAATACTAGAAAAAAATATTTACTTGTACCTATGTATGACTTGCATAAGTTAGCCCGATCATCCGGGGGAAACTGGTTTCGCTATTATAATAAAGAACCGGTGTAGTGCGACCGGGGAAGTATCACCGCCTCGTCTATTTCTATCGTGAAACAGTTCTTGCGTTTCTATAGAAGGGCACTTACTATCAGGTGGACTGCATGCACGCTTGCTACTTTAGTCTGATAATCTTTGGTTTGATTTCACGTCATTAATGGTTAAGTCAATAACAATCTACTTTGAATTTCTTCATGTGAGCATTAACTATTCATGGACATTTGTAGTCGTTACCAAAGCAGGGCAAGGACATAAGCCCTAATTGAGTTCAATCACAGATATAAATATGTTGCTACCCCTGAAGAAGGATTTAAAGAGGCTCACGTATCAGCCGTATTTCAAATTGTTAGAGCATTTGTAGTTAGACTCCGGTAATACCACCGCAATACTTTTCCTTCTTAAAATACCAGCATGCTAAGAGCTGCATCCTGAAAACCGGAACGGTTTTCAGTATGTGGTAAAGGATACAATACAATACATATCCGAGTCGTTCCAACTTATTCTTCAGGGGTAGCAACGCTTCTGTTGGTTATAGATGCGTTGCTATTCCTGAGGAAAACCTCAAGACTAACCTTATCTGGTGTTGACTACATAATTATGTCTACATATGCCACGGACTCCCGTGACAACTAACTATCGCATGAATTATGTGCTCGTTTGTATATAGGTATCTTGTGAGTTAAGTGGTGTCCTTCAAGTCAATATCATCATTACCAGTATAAGTCACAGATAGGTGTAGATACTGCCTTGTTTTTGTCTCGTGAGATTCATATGAAGACATCAATATAAAAATATGTGTTCTGCACACAACACAATATATTACCATATATACAATATATTTTAACTATAGAAATGAAATACGATTGTCTCTCCCTCCACTATCCAGGCTAATGATCCGGAAACTGAATGGATAATTTCCTCCTCGAATTGCATTTATCACGCTTGAATGAGAACAAGTTTAAATTATTCTTATCCATGCTAGTAGATTTTTTAATTCCTTAATTAAACCTATTAGTTTGACTGAGGAATTTTTATTGTTTAATCTCAAATTATATCTTGTTTTCCAACTTTCTCTAGATAATCTTTTATCGTTGTGGTAATGGAAGAGTTATGGAAAAAAGGCTTTAAAAATAGACAACGCTATAGACGTGAACTTGTAGTATGCTATTATACGAGAAAAGTTGGTAAAACCACCAGCGCCGCACCCAATTCCGCCTAATAATGCAGCATTAAGCGCTGTTGTGTTCTGATCTACTTGGAATATGGGCAATAAGGGATGTACTTATCCGAATCATTTTAATTTGGTCCTCAGGGGTAGTGCATGTAGTAATGCATCTGTAGCCAATTTCAGGTAAGTACCAAATATTATCTGGGGTTGATTACAGATGAACATTGGCGGCTCGTTTGCTATTTCCATGTTTTAAACGTGAAAGCCAGAAAAGACAAATTTTGTACTACTGCTACCATGCCTAAATTTCTCAAACATTTGGTGTCAAAAAAGGAAAATGTTTGAATTTTCGACTTGAGCTACACAATTTAGTAAATGAGAACGCTATCATAATATTTAATTAAGTTTGCTCTCGCAGTATTTGCTAAAGTGGTTGTTGTACAAAATTCATCGCCTCCAATTTCGGAGCCTAAAATGCAGACAAAAACCTTGATCATTACCCGAAAGGCGTGGAACCCCAACCCTGATCTAACATTACCTCTACTTTTATCTTCTTTACATTTTAGTCGATCGTCTGTAAAGGTTGTAGGTATCCTAATACAATCAAATAGGGCAATGCAATTTCTTCGGACGCGTAATGGGATCGTTTTGAGGCGCAACTTTGTTCATTTGATGAAATCGCAACAGAAGGTCCGGGGCCGACAACGCGCGATTCGCTCCCGGGGGACTGAAATATAAATGTATTGTGTAAGGAATGAACTTAGCCCCAAATTAAAAAGTGTATTCAGACGTGTTTTATGTCTTCACGCTTTAAAATTATCTTGTAAAATAAAAGTAAAGAAAAGTTGTTTATAGACAGGGAACATGATGATCTACATAACTTATTTTTCTTAAAAATACGTTATTGTATTTGATAATCAGCGATTCGCTCCGAGTTAGGTGTTGATCGATGGGAAAGGTAGTCTTTCAAACATGAGGCATTATAAATTAGTTATTACCATTACAATGTATACACACTAAACAGATCTTTAATTTACTCTAATCTTATGTGGGGTGGTCTATGTATATTCCATAGGAATGAACAAATAATGAAATGAAATGTCTTTATTTTGCATAGGCCTACGGGGGCACTTACAAATTGTCAGTTACAATATTTTTTACATAGAAAATAACGCGTTTAATACTTCTATGTAACAAAAATAAACTGTTGTTTATTCTATGTAACAATAATAAAGTGTTGGTGGATATAAAAATTGGATAAAACGATGAAGCTGTTACACTGTTTTGATAGCATAATGGAAACGTAAACGGTGGGGTCAGATTCAAAAAGGATATTCATTTGTTTGTAAAACAACCATTGCGTATACCGATCCGACCCCTCCCTTTGGGAGACAGTCATTACCATGACAATGGAAGGTACCCCGATTCACCCACGCCTTGTAAAGTAAATATTGACCATTGTCCATTTGTTACCCATATAAAGATATTTATCCGCGACCAACCGGAAATTAAGTGATAGTGTAAAAACTTCTTTCATGAAAGGGAAACCAGTTTTGTAGTGAATTTAAGAACAATAAGATATATTACAGTGAATAAAGTTCAATCACTTTATTGATGTTTGCTTTGCTATGCTATAATCTGTTATTGATATGGTACCAATTATGCACGCATGAGATTTGCCATCATGTACTCAGGGGTTGTAAATGTAGTAATGGATGTGAGGATATCCTTTATTCCTCTGACTTATAGTGAACATTACAACAATTTAATTAATTAGATCCTTAAAATTAGCAACATGTATATTTTAATATTTTATTTCCGTAAAAAGGTCGAACTTCAAAAGTTTTATGTTTGTAAAACTAAACGGTTGCATGAAATATCAATAAGACAAACGCAAATTATGTTCAGATAA
Organism: Cecropterus toxeus; assembly: GCA_018249875.1. Lineage (NCBI taxonomy): Eukaryota > Metazoa > Arthropoda > Insecta > Lepidoptera > Hesperiidae > Cecropterus > Cecropterus toxeus. The sequence continues at coordinate 6,985 of DWNE01004281.1, forward strand.
CAATTTTACTGGTTAACTTTAATAATTCGTTAAGTCGAATCTCTCTAGAACATTTCCTTTAAGATGCCGTTTCCACGGAAACTTTTAGCAGCGCTTTAGAGCGGAGCTTAATTGGATGAATAGCGGACTAGGTCGTCACTGTAACTTGATTTGTTCCCTTTGCAGAAAACGCTTCTGCAAATAGTTTCTTGAGACATTTTGTAAGATTGTCTCCAGTATCTTTTCAATAGGATTCTTTAGCAAATCAAAATGAAGTAGTTCGCTGAGGTGTTAAAGATTTTAAAAAATGCTTTACGTGTTAATAGACCTAATTTCTATAATTGCGTCTACACAAAGACAGTTAGTCGTCTGTATTAATATATATTTCCTTCTAAATAAAATAAATGACAAATTAGCTTGAGTCAAAGTGTACAGTTAGTGGAGATCAGGATTAGTGGCGCAATGGCCCGAAATTAATTGGATCATGTTAATTATTCATACATTAGAAAATATAACGTGTACCCATGACACATCGAAATCATTCGATATAACTGGTCGTGTCCTCCTACACAGCTTTCTTCAGTTTTTTTTGCGGAGTGAAATGGCTTCATTAAGATCTTACTATTGTCGTCCTAATTGCTTTCTTTTAAAGCTCAGATCATACTGTGTATTTGACAGTAGGTTACTGACTATTTTGATCACCTACTTGTGAACGATAAACTATGAATTTGATTATTATAATGATTGATAACAGGATGTTATAGGTAGACAATCGTTTCATGACAACAAGCTAATTATTATCTTGCTTCATGATCCATTCTTATTGTTGATCCGTGCAATTTATCTAAATTATTGCCAACAAATTGTTACCATTGTCTCCTTTCACAAATTGAACTATCTGCATGGAAAGATTAAATTAAGAGTAGTTATCCATCCCTGGTCAATTAGTCGTTTCTCGGCTTCGGTCAGACTAGTTCGTTATTTAGTCTGTTGTTCCGTGTATCGGCAACGAAAGCTCGTTCATCGTATACAAGCTCCAGAAAAGGCAAGACGACGTGGGCGACACCCGCGGCGCCTACGCCTCGCATACTCGTAGCTACACATCGGCCTCACGTACTGGTTAAGTGATCGCCACATTGAATACCGTTTGTAACCTGGTTCATGATTCCTGGAACTAACTGGAATATGGGAATTTTGTTACTAAACGATCTTTTTGAAGTTTTAAGAACACTATTTATTAATACTCATAGAGTTTTGATAATGATATTTACATTCCAGAAATTAATAGATATACTTAACTACCAGATTTAAGTAGTTTGTCGTAACAATTTGTTTGGCACAATAAATGAACAATTTTACATGTTCGTTTCTTACTCTCATATGTAGCTAAATTGCTAATACATTTATTTCTAAGTTTTCTGCGTAAATAACGTCATCAACACTTAAACAGACATATTCCTATTTCAGTAGTACGTTAGGTCTTCAGTTCCTTGCAATTGTTTTTACTAAATTTACTGTTTATTTTCATTTTTTGTAGTTTTGTTTATTAGTTACCAAATATATGACATAATATAAATTAATAATATTTAAACTTGTTCCAATTTCATCGAAATTTATGACAAATATCTTGATGCACTCAAAACGAAATGAATACGGAGTCGTCTTGTACCGTTTTCAACGGCTATTGTTCTTCAAGCCTTTCAGGAGTAGTCACCCCGGCAGCGGCTACGTGATTAATCTACGAGACAATGCTCTCGGGTCATCAAACTTGCAACACGTTCCGTTCAACGGTCCGTCGAGAAGTCAGATGCGTCTCGAACACATGTTCGCTATTTGCAAGTTGCAACGGAACGGCCGATGGCCTTGTGCTATAAGGAACGCAGGCACGAAGCTTGACTCAGACCCCGCTTTGTCTAAAAGTGTAAAATCGAACACGCTAAGTTATGCACGGAAGAAACTTCAGCTGTTACTAGAGTACAATAATCACTGGATTGAAACTAGGTCTAATGTTTGAATATAACAAAGAAATGTGTTGATTTATCAAAATAATTAGGTATTTAAGGACATATAAAAGGTAACAGTGATACTCAAGATACTACACAAAAAACTATTAACCTACATATCGTTTGAAGAAACACGTAGGTTTCACTTGAAGTAAAATATTGTTATTATTTGCTTGCACGCAGGTCCCTAAAACTAAATATTAAAAACCTTTTTTTTTTTTTTTGATAAGGCCATGTTTAATTATTAGGATTCGTTGAGACCATTTAAATTTTTATAAGTTTGTATTAACTTAAATTCTAAAGGTACTTTTTATGCAAGTTCACATAGAAACAGTAGGCTTTTAATAAAAAAAAATACAACAAAAAATAACAGCTAGCACAAGACATAAGGCAGATGGGTTCCACCGCAAAGCAAGTGTTTATCGTCTACTTTGACATTTGCTACTTCAAACTGACTAATGTTTGAAGCAATGTATCGTCAGAGTAAAATAACATTACCTACATTTTTACCCTCACTAGTTAAAAAAATGCTGTTGCATTTTTGCTGTTGTTTTTTAAAAATGTTTTTCTCCTAAAATTTTATTATAATATGTTCCTATGATAAAATCTCACTCAGCAATAATAGCACGTTTCATACTATAGTCAAGTCCGTTTGGCCGGCAATAACATTCGAGGGAGGAACTTTTGCCTCTCATGTTTGTCCCCTATAGTTTCGTCGTAACTTGATTACAGCTTACGTTCTCCAAGGCAAAGTTAATGAAATAGAGCGGTCTCCTCCCTCGCCGAGATAAGATTAGAAATAACGTTACTTGTATCTCGTATGCCCTTCAAGGAGAATAAAATATGTCGAGAATCTCCTGATGGATCATTTGTTACGTTTGTTACAAATTAAATAAGACATATATGCTGTACAGGTTTGTGTTCTTTCTGATCTAAGTTTGTGGACAAAGGATATAAATTATATATTAATCCTTATACGTAAATTTACAATATCCACCCACTAATATTTGTAAAGTGCCAAAATCGATTTTAATATTGTGTGTATTTTAATTAGTACTACGATAATGGATAAATATCAATTCTATATTTGTAATTAAATGAAACTCTTTATTTTAATAATACATTTATTTATACTTTCATAAACATCGGTACTTAAACACTTAAAAGATCCGACTGTAGGGGTAGATACTACGAACTGTCAGGAACCACCGCTGCACCTCGTTCTGATGTGAATTCTTGCATTTCGATGTAGTCGTTGGCGGTTCACTTATGTGAGGAGATCATCTTGATACTCAGGAGCGGTACGTATCTGTGATTGACTTAAATAGAAACTTTGTTCTATATGAAGTTGCTTACAGGTGGCCGTGGGCGGCACAGACCACATACCATCAGGTAGACTGCTTGCTTGTTTGCTACTTTACTCGTATAAACAAATACGGTATTTCATTCATACTCTAACTTTGGTATAACACTAAATACAACACCATCTCTTGGCGATGTCGTTTGCGAAGACTGAGTAACGTCATTAGGGAACGATGTTGCAAGCTGCTGCAGTTCCATTTCGGAAATTATACTAAATATTTTTTGTTTTGCTAATGCTTGTTGATATGGTGGAAACTTCTTGACTGTTTCGGACATATTTAAAAAGAAACGATCTAACTCGTCGTGTTCTCGTTGCGATTCCATTTTATTTTGCTTTTCTAATAATTTTGCTATTAATGTAGCTGATGTCGGTTGTACTGTACGTAATTTAGCTTTCTTGATCAACGCGTTCTTAGCAATAACGTTCTTTTTAGTTTGATCATGTTGACTTTGAATTTGATTTATATTGTGTTTTGCAACGTCTTCTGCGATTCCTTGATAATGAGTACTAACATCCGTAGCAGCAGATTTGTAGACACCAACGTCGATGTTGGCATTTTCCGAAGTATTGCAAAACGAATCATTATCAATATCAGCAGATCCTTCATCTTCGACTGCATTCTCCGTAGAATCATGAGCCTTTCTTTCTCCAAAATAGGGGATAACAAACGACATTTCATCCTCGTATGTCCATTTTTTAAACGATTTCGCTGGTGCATTTTTTCCTTTTCTTTTATTTATGGCTCTTCTACATGCATCTCGGAGAACTTGCCACCTTTGTTTACAACAGCCAGCTGTAAAATAAAGTAACATGCTAAATAATTAATTAAAACGTAATAATGAACTTAATATTATTTGTTTCGCTAAGGACAATGCGATTTGAGTTGTGTCGTAATCTATAGTTATTATTATTATGCACAACAAATAGTAGATCAATGTTCCAAAAAAACTTTTCCTTGTGTTTCCATTTTGTTTATTTTCTATATCCGTTCATCCCTTTCTTTTCCTGACATTTATTTTTCAAAACAAACTGGTCTCACATGAAAAACAAGTTGCAATTATATCCATAAAAATCACAAACTTTATCATTATCTGTTTAATATTTTGCGATAAGCGACCACAAGGCATTTTGCCTTCAATATACTTAATCAGTCCGTAGATAGATCTACCAGACTTCACGGCTGAAAATTTTAAGACTATGCTATTGAAAAATTAAAATATTCGATACTTACGAGTACTATGTAACTCACGTGCAATTTCCTTCCAAGCAATCTCTTTCCTGCCATTGTCCATATATTTTGGATGCTTCGAGTTGTATATAAATTCGTATTGACGAACACATTCGATCAGCAATTCGTTGTCCATAACTTGAAATTTCTTTCAATACGTGTTCTACGTTCAGACGTGAGCAAAAGACTATTTTAGCCTGTTAAATCATGTCAGCCTGTCGGATAAAGCAGCGACGCGCTTGAAACGGCGAGTATACGCGGCGATACCCCGCGCACACCGGTAGGGCTACCAACCATTCTATAATAACATAACATAACGCTTACTTCACTCATAGGCCCCACAGTAGAATTTTGTGTCGTGGGTGCCATGGACACACAAAGACGAATACACAAACACCCAGGCCCATAACAGAAGTCTGGAACACTGCGTATCAGACCAGTATTGTGACCGCTCGGTCACGCGGGTATGATATAAAGGATTGTACTATATTTCCGGTCTGCGTACTATATACTATTAACGCAAAAATGCTATATTTTCTAAATCAAAATTTAACAAATAAATCCATTAATTCCAAATTTATCGAACACGTCTTTACATTAATTTCAAAAAATAAATTTATTTAAATAAGTATGTTTTTGTCTACGTGGCATGTTTTATTTTATGCATAAAATACTATATGTTTTATTTTATATGTTTACTATATTTTAATAGCTTATTTTGAAAAATACTATTTTGTCGACAAAATAGTGGTAGCCCTACACACCGGTTTGGCAACGTCGCGTGTTGTGTACTGGTCGGTGTAGAGCGGTGCGCCCGCTCTACGCCTCTCTCTCGGCGATTACGTGCCAGACACGGATCGTGGCAGACAATATAATATTTTTCTATACAATATTATTGACGAGCGCGGCCCATGTCTGCGCGGCTTTTACGTTGCGTTACGATAGATGTAAATACGTTAGAACATATTGTACAGGAATTTTCTTGCTTGCCTCGGCAGAACGTTACAGACGTTCTGCGAAATAAAAAATAAAGTCACAGTGTTGGTCACTAACTGCACTGCCCCTTGTAAGGACAATTTTTGAACTGAGTTGTGAATGCTGATAATGTCCAGATCAAATATTCGTAATAGTCCATAACGAATAAAAATCCAGATATCCAGATGAGTGTGATAGATGTGATACACATAAAAGGAGTATCATTTTGCACTTTTACACATAAAACGTTTTGAACTTAAAATTTCATGATTATGTTGATTCTAAAATCGAATAGTCGTTTAGATTTTTTGTATATACATATTTTATAATTAGTCTAAAATAATTATTTTTAACTTTAATGTTATGTAAAATACACCTCAAGATATTTCGATGAGACCTCTATTAAATTGTAAAAGGAAGAAGTAAATGTATACTTGTTTTATTCAAGTACTTAATTTACGAGATGACATAGTAATAATTCTCGTATGATTACTGTTTACTGGTCAAAGGCCAATCACGCGACATTTTCATTACAATTTGCTGATGAAGTAATTGCCTTCCTGAGGACATTCACCGTTCGGTTTGTTGATTTTATTCAAAACATGTGATTTACTATCTAATAATATTGTAGTTTATTATTGTATAATATATTGTTTTTATGTCTCATTGCAGCATTGTAATAAAAATTATAAAACTAGTAATATCGTTAAAACATTCAAACAAAAAACACGACTGCTTAAAACGAAATATTGAATCTAACACTTAGTTATATGAGTTTTTGTCAAAATAGTCAACTAAAAGTACCATAATATATATATTTTTAGATTGGTCCATTTTCTACCTTTCATTTTATATCCATATTGTCGTATTAGTAAGATTCAACCCTCCTCCCTCTTTTTCCTCTATTTGCAGGTGCCATTTTTAAAAATTATATAGCCTCGATGTCACTCTGGAAACATACGATTCTAATGATATGTCATACGCCACAATCCGTCAAGCCGTTTAGGCGGTAGCGCGTGCCAAAGAAATGGACATACATACAAACAAACATACATACATACGCTCGAAAACTCGACTGACTTAGTCGGGTAAAAAGGTCTTGCTAAGTCTGGGTCCTTGCAAAGCTGAAAATTAGATATCATATCCAAGACCAGCAGCGACACATTGAGATATCCTGGTTTAGACCAAAGCCCACTACGTTCACCAAGTGCCAATACATGCAGACTTCATTCCGTTGGAAGCTTTTTAAACATTCTCGGAAGTGCATTTCCTTTTTATATTATCGTTCAGCAATAAAGCAAGAGATAAACATAAAAACATTTTTAATACACACAGAATAAAAAAAAACAGGGATTCATGTCCGGGATCGAACTCCAGACTCCTCGGTTAGGTAGACGAGATTAAGCTGTCACTGCTTCGTTGCCGCTATCATTATTATATTTCATAAACATAAACGTTCATTAATATTACATGACTAATTTCTATGTCGTAATTATGTGGCTTATATATAAGCCTTTTTCCCTAGCCAAAGATACTGCAATTTGTCCCGGTTCCAAGGATTAAACATCGCATGTACCAAGAACGGTTACGGGCAGATTATGTAATTCAATTTGAACCGTAACATTTGCCTCTATTTGCGCTAGCATTACGTACTTATTAAATATTCACTGAAATAAGTAGTTTCAGTTATATGTCCTTCTTAAATTCAATCACGAATTTGATGCAACTTTGGGCTGTTTAGAATACCTCATATTAGTAGGCCTACCGAATCACACCCAGCACAACTCAAAATACAGAAAGGGTATTGCTGCAAATAAACTACGGGCTATTGCTTTCCTTCAGATTGAAATATCATAGTAATTACTTTTATTATGTCTTACATCATTCAATCTATTTAAAAATTACTTTTCCGCGTGTACTCTAAGTGAGACTGGTACTATCTGAAAGCGAATTTATGGTCTCCATCAAAATCGATACAAAACATGGTTTGCCGCAATCGTAAAGCCGACCTAGTAGCGAACTTCGTTTTTATTATGTTCGGAGATCCGCAGACCAGCATTACGTGAGGTCATTAAACCCGCGATGCCTTACAGCCTAAGCTGCTTTAAACCTACATTACCACGAACGTCAGCCGGGAACTCGGGGCTTTGAACGTTTTCAGCGTAGTGACAGTGGATTATGGACATTTAGCGCTAATTCCTTTAGTAGCTTCAAAGTTTAACGTTGGTGAACGGGAATTGCGTTTTTGTTCGACGAAGACTGGCGGGTTTGTCTTTACGAGGAGGTTCTTGTTAAAGTTAATTATTTTCATGAATATAAATGAAATAGATTTGCAACTTCAAAATAACTGTTCTGTCCTTAACAGCCCCATAGATAAATATCACTACAAAAATAAATATTGTATATTTTGTACCCGAGAATATTTAAGTTTATCACAATATATTTCTGAACCTTTGATATAGAAATATTCTTTCAGAATTTCACAAATATCACAAATATACTATATAGTAAAAGCGTCCTATTAAGTTACATTTATGATTAATTGTTTTTTTTTTTTATTATTATATAAGTTCTTAATAGGAAAAACTATATCTGTCATCGCATTCAGACTTCCGTTCCACACATTGTTTTAGTAGGTCGGCAGAAGCCTTTTGGCCTGTTCCCAAAACGCCGGTCCAAAATCCATAAAGTTCATCGCCCACGATCTCTGCAATCACTAGGCGGGGTGAACAATCCATAATATGCATGGAAAAATAATTCTACGTACATGTAGCCAAATTACTCATCGGATGTATCACCATAGTCCAAGAGCTGATGACGAATTTTGGGAAGGTTTTTTAGGCAAGCTGAAATTGCGAAAAATTATAATTTTGTCA
>DWNE01004282.1:0-15402 GCA_018249875.1 Cecropterus toxeus
GGGTCACATCAAACAGTTCTAAGTTTTCCCAATGGTCGACCAGCATGGGTAGAAGGTCCGCTTGTAATACTTTAGTTTGGCCGAAGTGTCTTCGAATTTCATGGTCTTCTCCATCACGGCGTAGATACCTAATTAAATCTTTGACGGTATTAAGCGTGAAGTCGTCTATCATATACTTTCCTGTCTTCTTGTTAAAAGTTCCTAATGCATTGCAAGTAGCAGAAAGTTCAGCTGATAACAGTGAAGTCATTTTTCGTATAATAACCTTCAGTCGCACAAATAATAACTCAAACACACGTAACACATATTCAAATTCATGTATTTAACCTCTGTTAACGCATTTTTACACAAAATAAAATATTAACTATCTTTGTTTTGCACATTCTAACTTCGAAATAATATGAAGTTATCTTTTACCGTGACATTTAAAAGCCCGCGAAACGAGTGACAAATGAGAGTGACTGTGTTTTGACGTTTTACTTTTTAATAGGTAAGTAAAGACAATAAAGTCGTATTCAGTTGATCATTTTTAAATAGGTTGTGTGATAATGTTATTTTTATATATTATAAAAAATATTCTTAAAATCATCTTGTAATTGTCTTCATTAAGTTAAACAATAATTGTGTTATCTTATCAAAAAAATATCAATGTATGTAACTACTTGTACTATAGGTAGTTTATATTAGTACAAGTACTTTATTTACGTATATTAGTTATTATTATTTTAGCTTCTTGCTGCCTTAGACCAAAAGGAGATTAGATTATTTTGTTCGAGACAATTGTAACATTCTGCTTATTTTCGTAGTGTATATAAACAAATTACGTACAATATATAAGGAGCGGAGATAATGTCGAATTGTCGATTCAGTTCATTACATAGCAAATCTGTCGTTAGTCGTTACGACATTGTACTTAGGTTGCCAATGTACGAGACATTTGAGTGGTATTGTGCTATGTACTTAATGGTGGAATATGGAAGCTTTGTCTAACATTTTTCAGTATACAAATAATAACATCGTTAAAAATAAAAGATGAAAAAGGACTAGACTGATCTAAAGGACTAGAAGGATCTTAAAACGATTTTATTTCTTTTGATTACGACAATATGGGTACATATTGTCGTAATATTTAAAAAAGGGGCCTATTTTTTGGCCTATTTAAATTTAAAAAATGGCGCCTGGATCTTTCCAGACGTCTGGAAATATCCAGGCGCCATTTTTTAAATTTAAATAGTCTATGTCACTATGCAAACTGAGACGATTCTAATGATATGTCATACGTCACAATCCATCTAGCCGTTTGGGCTGTAGTGCGTGCCAAAGAAATGGGCATTCATACAAACAAACATACATACATACGCTCGAAAAACATTATCCTTCTTACGACGCAGTCTGGTAAAAAGAGTGAAAAAGGCCTTTATGTTTTTATGGAAACTGCATCTCTAAGTGTGATAAATAAAGTAATGGTATACAATTGTTGTTATTAATTAACTACTGACGCGTTCAAAGTGGGGGATAAAAGCTAGCAGACTAATAAATACTTAAAACGGTAGCGTAGTAAAAAGTAGGTATATGATGCAAAGAGAAAAGGGCTTGGTAGTCGTCCAAATCGATCGCGCTTAAATCTTGCAGAGTGTCGACTATTCGAGACATAGGACGTAATGTGTTACAGGTCCATTTCATGACTATAAATACATGGTGGTAGATTACCTAATAAACATTGGCATGTCTGGGTATATTGGTTAATATATATTATAATGTATTAGAGTGTGTTTATTTTTCCATATTTCACAAGATTTATTTAGTCTTCGTCATACTGAGCTTCCACCTGAGGTATTCCCGCAGGGCTATGACATGGGGTTCTTCAAGAGGGGTGTAAAAAGAGCTCTCCTTCAAAGCCGGCGATGCATTGGTGACTCCTCTCGTGTTGCAAATGTCCACAGGCGACGGTGTCTACTTTCCATCAGGTAGCCCGTATGCCTTATCGTTAGGTTTAAGTAAAAAAAAAAATGTTCGACTGTTAATCACGATTTTTCTGTCGGAGTGGGTGGCATTCAGGCCGATACGAGGCCGATTTAGATTTTATACACCTTTGAGAACATTGGGGGGGGGGAGGGTCAAGCCGGGCCCTATGCCGCGGGCAGGGCAAGTCAGAGAGCGGCAAATTCAAACTTTGCAAACGGTATGGTAAATATTTTCAGTGGGCAAGGTGGGGCATTTTTTCAGGTATGTATCGCCAAAAAAATTAAGATTTGGCGAAGGAGATAAGGCTGTATAAAATTAATATTCATTTTGAAATATCTGATAATGATTGATGCGTGATTAGAATTCGAACTTCGAACTTTCTGACGGAGAGCTCGAATTTTAAGCACTATAGTATCGCTGCTTCACCTGGTGTTGTATCAACCAGATAAAATTTCTAAACATCTCGTATAAAGCGCTTCTATCCTATTTTGAAGTTAAATTTATAGATACCCGCCATTACTTATCTAGGAGAAGAATACGGTTACGGTATCCCCTAGCTGTCGCAACTAGAAGGGAGCTTCTGGGGTTGTGGGCAGCTAGAGTGGGAGTGGGAGCGCTGAGGAAGGCTACCTAGGGGATTTTGGTGGGTAGAAGTCCCACATAAAGCGGAATCTCTCTCAAGGACTTCGGTGTATCTTTTGAAGGTTTCTCCCCCGTCACCAAAAAAAAGGTACTTCTGTAAAAAATATAACTATAAAACGGGTTAGGCGTAAGTAACTTATTGATAAAACAAGTTTGTAACACGTCTCAAAAACTAAGGTACCTAAGTAACACACTAACTTAATGTATTGATGTTGTCTGGAGAGTAATAGTATTAAGCTTCCAAGCTCGTACAAACACCAGTATTCCAACGTAGGTATTAAGGTAACGTAATCCTGGTCTGATGTTGTGCCAGAACGCATCCTGAAGGGAGACTGGCTACAGGCCAACGAAAATAAGCACAATCGGTACTCTATCTCTGTAATAGCATCGATTTCGCTTTTTGTAGCGTGTAGTCTATTGTCTCTATTACACGTCAAACATATTTTGAACATTACATCCTTTGTTGCGAAATAAATTGAGACAGATATTTAAGTATTATGTTACATGTAAGATCGCACATTTACTGGCTTAAAAACAATTCTGAAGTCTTATAAAATATCTGGTGTCGTTCATTACTGTGATAGGTATCTAGTTGGTATTCAAGTCACGTCTAGGTGCAGACCAATTCGAAGTTTGTTGAGGTATTTGCGGCTATTGGAATCTGCTGAAACGAATGTTTTTTTGTTTTCTTTCAACCCATCTTACGGTTTATAGTAGTCTTTGCTCGGTAGATGAATTAAATAATTTGTGACAGTCTAAAAATATATTTCATGATGGCTCATTTGTCTTTGAAGGTCAAAAAGAATAACACCTCTGATTTTCGTGTTAATTTAGTATTTATAGCTTGATTGATGGAGAAAACATTTTTAAAGTTATTTAGACTAAATCAACCAGAATTAGGTCAGGCTAGTGAAGTGTGTACCTATTACAATTTTTTTTTTCTGATAAGGAACGCTGATTTTTATAAGATTTCAGAATATTTGCCCCTGATTATTGGATATTATGCATTTGGATCTTGGGGAAAGACTTCCCTGCTTCCTCTGATATAGTAAACAGTATTTGTGAAATTGGTTTATGATTTAAAATAAATAACACATATTCAAAATTATTGTTGCTAATTATTATTTCATTCAATAGTCATAGTTTATTAAAATAATTCAAGCTTGCCTATTTTTTTTAGTACCTAGCTACCATAGAACATAAATATTGTTTTTTGTTGGAATTGTATAATACTTGTTCTTTAGTTAAATTCCTGTTTATTTTATTTTCAATATTGGTATTTTACCGATTCTGTTTAAATAATTCGACCCTTTTGCCGCATTACGTCCTTTGATCCTTTTTGTATTTACTTTAGTTTCAGACGAGTTTCAGCGTAAGGGAGATACCTAAGAAGGTAAAAACTCAATATTATGAGTGTGTGCTCCATTTCCACAGCTCAACAAATAAAATCAATGTTATAAAATAAAGTTCAATTTAAATCTACTTAACAGGGCCCTCTCAAAATTTGCATTGAACACTCGTTGCATAAATTTCAATGGTTAGTGGCGTATCAATTTCATTTTATGCGTTTATTTACCTTCAACCAAACTGTAATATTTTAAAAATAGTTTTTTGTTATAGGATTTTCAATCCTTACTCTCTGGAGAACGTGTTTCTCCTAGTCCCATGAGCCGATACAGGCCGTTTCGGGGGAATTTAATTCTGGTCTTTAAGGTTTGAGGTGTCAGATGTGCGTTTTTTACGTTCACTTCGTTAGAGGCACTGCTGAGAAGGGGCCCCTCTCAGTGAAGTTAACACCAGTGCTATTTTTCGCCCAACTTTTGCAACATTGGAAGGTATGGCCAAAACGGTAACGATGCGGAATTTTAAAATAAATAAACGCTTTCAAATGGACCACAAAGACGTATACATATACTCAGACCCAGAACAGAATTTAAACTCATCATTCAGATGTCTGTCTGGCCGGGGATCAAACCCGGAACCCACTGTGTGTCAGACCGGTATGGTGACCGCTCGTCCACGTGGGTCGTCATTTTTAGTCGATAAGTGTCCGACATTCCTATCCTTTTCGCAACCCCGGGTTTAAGGGTATCCATAAGAAAATTCTCCGCGTAAAAGAAAATGCATACCTGTTTTGTAGGTATTTATAGATATGAATATCAACAGTTTATAAAAATACTAGATATATTTGCTATAAGTTTTTATACGTTGAGTTATTTATCAGATTATTTCTCAGGATACACGAAAGTATACAGTATACAGTAAAGTACTTGTAAAGTTTTGAAATCATACGGTTTCTCTGTAGAATGCTTCTGGAATCTGACGGTTTTCCTAAGCAACCACTGCTTAAACTGACAAGTTGTAGCAGAGAGATTTATAAAGGATTTTCTTGTTTGTTTAAAGGCAATCATACGTAAATATCGTAAGAGATACAATCTGTCATTTAACTTAGAACCAGCTATAACTCTACAACCCCTATATGTGATTTTTTTTTCTGTTTCACTTATGGGTAGATAAATTTTAAACATACATCTACAGTGTAACATTTATCATTTGCTAAATAGCAGTTTATGCTGTGATTGTGTATTATAGTTATTATTATCTCTCTTCAATCCAGTCTCAGAATGGGAGAGATTTAGGCCATAGTCCACCGCGTTGGTGGACTTAATTATCTACCATCCTATTAACAACAAACATTACCGCAGATCTCGAAAATTAACAATTAATACTTAATTATATATCATTCATGTGACATAATCTATTCAACTTTAAATACGCAATACGTGCGTGCATACATTAATCATCCAACCATCCAGTTACACCAAAATTTGTCCGCAATTATTTAATGAACAATAAAAGTTAGTATGAGCAATAAATTTGAAATAACTTACTTTCTCTTTTCACGCGTCCTTGAAGCAATAGCTATCAATATTACGACCGTATGAGGATAACATAATAATAAGAGATTCAGACGACAACTTGACAAAAAGGAAAATCCATTTGCTCACCATTTCTCTATCGTATTATCGTACTTTTTCCATCGTATAACTTTTGCGAGAAATAAAAAGGGTTTTTTCGTCTACCGTTAAGGAACGAAAGATTCCATGCTCTTCGGGGACCTCTGCGTACAATGAACGTAACTTAATGAAAGTTGAACTCACGGCCGACAATTTCCATAAAAGTCATTTGTTACGTTATGTAACGCAAATTGTTTTAGAATAGGCGTTAAAATATGAAATATTGCCTTATTGAATATTCTACGGCTTTATTCTTTCTCAAAGGTTATGAGGGATGTTATGGATATGAAATTTCGGATCTGGGTATAATATTTGGTATACCGGTTTCGGATATGTAGATATTTCAGATTATCCGTTAGTTTCCGATAGTTTCGGTTACGGATATTATATTTTGACGAAATTTTTGGCTACGTCTTAGGAGCGTAAAAAACAAATAGGTAATAATTTGGTTTTATTTCTATGATATAATTTGCTATTAGGATCCGTCATATTAGTTACTATTATAGCTACGTAATCAATTTTAAATGTTATTTACTAAAACTAAAAAAAATGTCTCGAAGGTATATTCAAAATTAACCGAGACTTATATATCAGATACGCTTACGGTTAAGGATATTTTTTTATTTCAGATATCCGGTATTTTCGGTTACGGTTACGGAACTTTATATATCCCTGCCAATAACTGTGCAGTTATGGTGGAGGAAAATTACTTTAACTAAAATTTTAAATTTAGAATGAGTAGCCAATGCATCGACATGATAAGAAAGACAGTTTTACGAGAGGTTCCATTTTGTCCTCATTAGCAACGCATCTGTGGCCAACTTTAGGTATGATTCTAATCTTATGGGTGTATCACAGATGTCAATTAGCAGCAGTGGCTACTTAGGTCCTTACCTATTGCACATACAGTTAGCAATTAGGACAGCATTCTCGTTTGCTAGTACTATATTAAACACATACCAGTATTCATAAAGTTTACTGAAAACTATAGGTAATATACTATGACTATAAGTGTATAACATACTAGGCGTTAAGAGCATCTTATAACGGATACAAAGGAGGCGTATTCAATGTGAGCTGCGTTGTGTGCACACGGTGAAAGGCTTGTATTGTGGCTGATCCTGACACAAAACACCGAGTAATAAGAAGTTTTAATTACTACAAGTCCTTAGAAGAATCCTTTGATGAAAAATATTTTAAATGCTAAAATTGAACTTGGTAGAGTCAGATAGGTAAGTAATCTGTTATTCATGCCATATCCTGAGAAATGATGATGAGATATTAAATTAATAGCGATGCTACCTTTTTTTAAATGACTTCCCAAAGGAAAGAGGTCATTTTCTCGTCGTATATGTAAGTGACTTTTAATTGTGCCTGCAGAGCTATAAAGATAAGAGAAAAATGCGGTACGATGCCAATTATTATAAAAAAAAAGCATTCGTAGATTGAAATAAAAAACGAACCAGCCAACCAACTGTTAATCGCTTTAACTATCTTTACAATAAAATTAATTCAAGCAAATGAGTGACGACTGTGTATGTGACAGATAACACGCGAGAAGATCAGGTTAAAACTATTGAACTAAAACACTTATTTTTTTCAGCAAATGATGACGGAATCAAACTGTTTCGCTGATTTATTTGTTACTATTATATTTTCTTAGTATACGCCACACTTAGTAGCACAACACAGTATATTGTATTATTAACGTGAGATTTATAGCCCTTTTATGTTAAAAGGCTTATAAAAGGACCGGTCATCCGTCTTCCGCATACCGAGTCGGTGGAATGCAATCAAGAAAGAAGAGGAATCTTCCTTGAACGGCACCCACGAAGAACATATAATGCCGTGCTCTGTAAAATATGAATGCCTTTACAACATATTATCATTTTTGGTATAAAAACTTCACATCTTTTTAATTTTATGTACATCTTTAGCTAATGATTACAAAAGGTGAATCTAATGCCTAATCGCATTCAAAGCCAGTCAAGCCTGGGCGAAAACGACAATATGGGTCAGGCTTACATTAAAAACAATAACTAACAATAATAGTTAACTTTTTATTATTAAAACTCGTAATTTAAACAAAAAAAAGCTTCATAAAACATATAATACACGAATATTAACATATAAAACACATATTGCATTTAATACATTGAAGATGGTAGTAAAAATGCTTCCGAATCAGTCTCCTGCAGTCCAAAAGACATTTTTAATGATATAACATTGTATATTGCAACAAAATGATTGGTTGGACTACTTCAAAGTCTTATTTGTTTCTTTTAGTTTATTGAAATAAAGCTTGTTATTAGACAAAATTTTTATATTGACTTACTTTCTCATATTTAGTTGTCCCTTGAGTACATTGCGATGGTTGTACAAAATCATAAAATATAATCCAACATTTTATGATGGCGGGAATTTTGGCTTAGTATTTTTTTCATGGTGTATAGAATTTTAGATGTTATGGCCCTTCATTTGATACCCATACTGCGAGGGTTGTACGAAAAATAAGTACTCTTAAATTTTTAAGGCCACCTTGGATTTAAATTTTTATCATAGTGTATTTAGTTCTACATGTTAAGCCCCTTCATTTGATACCCATATTAAGTGGTTGTACGAAAATATTTCATTTTCTAATTTTCCAATGGTGGCTGGTGATGGTGGCATCTTAAAATAGTTTTTTTTACTAGTCTATTGTATTCTACAAACAAAGCTCTTAAATTTGATATCCATGTTAGGTTAGATGTACACAAATATGTTATCCGCCATTTTTGATTTACAACAATATTGATTACATATGATTGCATTATCATCAAAACTAAAGGTGTGTGTATAACACATGTGTTCCGTTCTGAGACATGGGTTTAATTCAGCTTGAAAGATTTAACTTAAGCATACTTAAAACCTTTTGAAACAATTAAAACTATATCGAGTATAGGAAATAAAAGATATAGTCACTATAGGCGTATGTTCCATTTCCAACGAAAAGAAATATCTAATTACCGTAGAAAAAAATATTTTATCAGTTTGCTTTTGATGAATATAAATAAACGTAAATACAAGTAAAATGTAACCTAGGCATAATATTGCATGTAGACGAGCCGACGAACTTCGCACCACTTCAAAAATCAATAAACGTAGTGTTTATCAATTTAGTATATAGTTTTATTCATAATATCTATGTTTTCTATAATAAGTCATTCCGCTATTCGACAGAGTAAAATCCAGTAAATCAATATTTTGAAAACCGGTTCAGTCATTTTTCGTTAAAAATAGTGTAACCAAATCAACTTTATTGTATAGCTATTGATATATACATATACAGAAAAAAATGAGAGGTCACAGATAACCGAGACACAGGAATGTAATCACCCATTTGTCAGGGAACAAGCAAAGACATCTTTCAACGAATCGGAAGCAGAGCTTACTACTCGTTGCTTCTTTATAACGGTTGATCGGTTTTTACGTTTGACAAATGAATCCCACACAAAGAGTCCTCCTTTATGTTGTCTTTTTTAAAGATTTATTGTACCAAATATATCTAATGTAATGTAAGTATATATATTCCGTAAAATCCAATGATTATATTGCCTAAAATAAGACTCATAAATAAAAGGGAAAGTTAGTAATTTACTTAACGTTGTGTAAAAATATGCATATGAGGGCTATTATTTTTTAATGTGAATGGAAATTAAAGTTAATTTATTTTCTATGTAAATATCGTAACAGGTCCCAACGTACCAGGACCTTTGACGGTAAGACTTTTATTAAGGTACAGGAGAAATGTTTAGCAATAAATAATGTTGGCATCTCAACTCACGGCCAACGGGATAAACTTTGTACGTACTCATGGGTAGCCATGCACGATGTTAAACGGTCCTCATTTTTCTATAGTTGGGGGAAAATTGCTGTCGTATTTCCGGCTCACATGTCCTTAAGCTGGAGACAACGAGATTATCCGCGGGGAAATAAAATGGAGACACGAGAATCATCAATCTTTGCCCATGCCGCCCTTAAACGAAACTAATAAAAATGGTATCTTATTATTGGAAAAGCCTAGTTGATTAATGTAGTGGTACTCGTAAGATCCATTGACATTTATGTAACTTTTTGTGTCTTCCCTTTTCGTGTTTTGCGTTTCCGCGCCATCCTAAATTCAGTTCACTAAATGAGTTAGTCTCAATTTCTTAGCTGCATTTTAAATTTTGCAAGCTCTCGCGCATTTCTGAATTTATTTTATTAACTGCCGCCCGTGCTGGGCACTGTTCAGTTTTGACCCGTTTGAAAGTAAATATAAATAAGATCCTTCCTCATTTATCGCTCATTACATTAATGAAAACCGGATAAAAATCAGCGAAGTAGTTTATACGAATCAGGCGGTGGAATAAACAGCGACAGTCCTAACATAGGAATGTTAAGATAACGCTTTAAGACATTAGACAACTATGATCCCTAGTATATTACTTTTAGGGTTCCATACCCAAGGAGTAAAAACGAAACCTTATTACTAAGACTCCACTGTCCGTCAGTCTGTCATCAGGCTCTATGATCATCTGTGAAAATCTGTGAAAATTTTAACTGTCATACTCATGAAACGTGAAGGTAAGACAGTTGAAATTTTCACAGATTATGTATTTCCATTGCCGCTATTAGAACAAATACTAAAAACAAAATAAACTAAATATTTGATGGGGGCTAACATACAACAAACGTTATTTTTTACCGTTTTTCATAGATAACGGTACGGAATTCTTTGTGCGCGGGTCCGACTCGCACTTGGTCGAATATTTATTGTGGCTTAACTCATTTAGCTACCAGATAGACCGAATACAGCATTTTCATAAGATTGAAGTAGCAAACGAGCATGCAGTCCACCTCATGGTAAGTGGTTACTGCCGCCCATGGATATTCGTAAGAAAATTCATATAGAACAGGGGTTCTATGTGAAGTCGATCACAGATGCGTTGCTACTCCCGACGACTGAGGTGATCGTCTCCGCATAGGTAACCCCACCTTTCCAACGAAACATAAAAAACTGCTTCACTCTAGAAATAGGTGTGACGGTGGTACCGCCCCGATCGAACTACACTGGTCCTACCATCTGGCGTGATTCCTCTGTGATGAATGTGAGTACCCTAATCGGTACAATGGTACTTAAGCCGCGCTAAGAGAATCACAAACTTATGCAGTAAATGCATACAAAGTTCCCACGCTAGCACGTGTCTGACGAAATGACTAGTTTTCTCGTGAAAAATACACTTTCATCTGCAAACAACGTCAAGTTTCATTTTTTCTCTCCCATATGGAGATGTCATTGCAAAGAGCATGGGATACGCGCAGCTGCCCTGGAATACCCCGGAACGTATGGGCTGAGGCCTTCTTAAACGATTTATAGAACTGCTCCTCAGCTAGCGTGGTCGTATCCAGCATGATCAAACATGCGTGTCCTATACGATTACATGTCTAGATAAAATGTACCACCTCAATAAAAGCAACTAATATAGCATAGCATGTAAAGAAATTATTGTCTGCCGAGTGTATTATTTCTCTGAGTAAGATCGAAGATTATATAAAGGCTTATACAAAAAATACTCGTTATGTTGTAAACTTGTGTAATAAATCCCAGCCTAAGACGTTAATAGTGGTAGTAGAGTAATAAAAGCAATTATAGAAACATAAGTAAAAGTTGGCCGACGGCCCGCAGCCGTCGCTCTGGCGCAGCAAGTTTGTCAATTATAACTAAGGTGACTACGTTTGTAGACTTGATTGCAAAAATTCTGAAGTGCGGGCTAAGAAGATTTAATTAAAACTTATAATATGGGAATTAACCTTAAAGGTTGAATTCTTTGTTGTAGAGTATGAAATTAGTTGCGAGCCTATACCTTAATTTTGGTTACTAAAGGAATTTCGATTGACGGGTTTTAGTTTTATATAATCAGTTGTAATTACGTGAAAAGTAATTCTGATAAAATTCATATAAATAAAAACACCAAATGGGTTTAAAAAATTGTAAACCACAATTTTCACATATCGTCGATCTTTCCACCTTTCCATAATCATCCGTATTGATTCTAATGATAGGTATTGAAGTAATCATGTTTGTAAATAAAATATGCACTATAGGTAAACACAAATAATACCAGGGTATTATAAATCTAAAGCATACCTATGTATTATGATGAAAGTTTCTTGAAAGTTGTACAATCGGATTAAAGTAAATATCTGGCAAGGACGGGGATATCTGTTATAAGCCCGGTGTAATACCAAGGGCGGCGAGTGTATTTCTAATCAAGGCTCCAAGACAGTTTCAGAGAGGCCGGGTGTGCGGGCACCCTGTTAATAGCGAAAGTACCCCACTAAGGGGCCCCACTAGGTCTTATCTTGCCTCTTCCGACGCCGCTTACTTACATTTAATTGTCGAAGTTTTATTGTAGCCGTCCTAATTACGATATTAGAAGCGAAGATCAGATACTGTCTCTTTGAGTAACGTCGTCTTTGATACTGGGTTAATCTCGTCCTTTTAGTATAATGCAGGTACTTGTATGATAATGTTTAATTCGGTTTAAATTTAATGAATACTTTCACGCCGATTATATAAATTACACTTTAAAATGTATGTTTTTGAGGTTTTAAATTAATTTTCAAGGTATTGTAAACTTGTGTTAAACGCACTTTTGATTTTTTTCGTTTTAATTTCAATTCCAAATGTATTATATTAAGAGATATATGTAAGTATAGATACATAATGATTATGGTACAATAGTAAGTATGTTGTAGAAATAATATGTACTTCAAATTTTAGGTAGATGGTAGTCATTTTTGAGAGTGTCTATGAGTTGTCAAAGTTTTATATAGAAACCTAGATACAAACATCAAACTTTTCCTATTCATTTATTTATTGCGACTAATGTTCCGATTAAAGATTATAGTCTATTTACTAACGCGAACTAAATCGCTGGTGTAACCTAGTTACAAAATAACTATCATATATCTTGCACTAGTTTATCAGTTTCTATTCCATTACCTACATCCTATTGAGCGCCAGCCTATTGTGAATGAAAAAGTACGTACCTATCATATAGACTCCCAGTAACATATTTTGTCCTTAACGGCGTCTATTTTACCCTGAAAAAGCCATAACAAGTCAGTTTAGTGCAAATATATAAAGTTTAAAGCGCACGCAGCGTTAAATCGGGCATCGGGCCATGCAACGTGGAACAGCAGTCCGGAGAACAATTCAATTTACTTTTATAGCCCGAGCTGATCCCGCTGCGGATCGGCTCGTCGGTGGAACCGAGGAACTAATCATCGCCCCACGTCTTGATTCGTTATCTATGTCTCAAGTGATCGCCGATCGATATTCCTACAGTTTTAATAGCGTGGGAAGTTATTTGTCTGTTCTTTCTCAAAAAACACTATTATGAATTTTCACGATATAAGTAATACAATGTATATTGGGATTGTAAGCCTAACATACGTTAGTTGGAGAAATTACTTTAAGTTACAATGAATGCTGTATGACGCATGGTCTTTCTCGTTTTATCGAGCATATTGTGTTTTAAATGAAGTTCCTAATTTAGTAACAAATTGTAAATAACTCAGAACTTTTAAGCTTTTGAATTTAGTAACAAACTTATTTTTCTTTTTACTTTAACTGGTCTATGGTTTGTGATCGCATTTGTAACAATTTTCGCTTAGCAAAGAATTAATCGAAAATGTTTTTTGTTATTCTTAGAAGCCAAAACTATAAATTCACCCTTATTTATCTTCTTTAACTGAGTAGTCGTCTTGTCAGTTTCTTGCCTTCGAGTAAATCACTGATGTAAACTAAGAAACCAAGGTAGTTTGAAAAATGGTTCTCCAAGGAGAACCCTCGTTGCATCCTTTTTCTTGCTTCTTTTCTTCATTGCCCCTAAACTCCAATTTCCTCAATTTACTTTACTGCGAAGAAATGCGCTCAGTAGCTAAGCTAGTTTCATGGAATCACGTAGATGTCTCTCAAATTAGATAGATAATTTATCTGCTTGTTTAAATTACCTGAAAATGATTCTTATGAAATACTTTCTTTAAATATTAATCGATTAGACGTATAAAAATAAATACTCAGGAGAAATCAGGTAACTAATAGGCAGATTTATCAGGCGGTAGATTGGTGTAGTTCGGCCGGGGAGGTATCAGCCGCAGCTTTTTCAAGCGTAAAGCAGTTCTTGCGTTTCAGTGGAAGGATGTGCTTGCTGGTCCATTTATATATGAGACAACCATCTTAGTCTCCAGGAGTAGCAACTCATCTATGATTGACTTCAGTTAGAACCCCTGTTCTATATAAAGCTGCTTACAGTGGCAGTGATCACTTACCATCAGATGGACTCCTTTGATACTTCGTACGTACTTTGAAAAAAAATACATTTTTTTCTACCTGTTTACCGTAATACAACTGAAGAAATAGGTAAAAAAAGATTACAATCGGTGTTCTTTCTTGAAGCATAAATACAAATAGTTGATTTTCCAAGTGAACCATATTCAGCAACGGAGTAAAATGTTTCAAGTTTTACTGTTATTACCTTACAGTTAGTTGCTTATCTTAAAGTTTGCGCAATATAAGTGACCAGAGGAAAATAGCACGCGTTCCTATTGTACACATTGTGCTTTTGTTGTAGGTGAATATATACTTAGAGCCTATGTTCTTAAGACCTATCTTATCTTCCATTACTTCTGTTTTGAAGATGTGACGTTGTTTGAGTGCAGTCACCGCGATATCAATTTCTACTAGTAGGTATTATGTAGTATGAAAAGTGAAAGAAGTGTATATGAAAGAATTTATAAACTCTAACTTGGTTCTTGGAAGTAACAACACATTTATAACCCGGTATCAACTTAAAGAATTTTTCTTCATATTTTTGCTTAGAAGCAGGTGTATTGGGTTTGGGTGTGGGAGGTCGATGCCTGTAAGGTATGGAAAGCTTTGCAGGTATCGGCTTACCCATGCCCACGGCCCTTGGGTGGCGGTCTCGGGGCTGGTCCGTCGCCCTGCGGATGGGGCCTTGGAGGTATGGCGCGTCTTCGTGTATTTTGGAGGGGAGCTCCATGCTCCAAACGCGGAGGGGCTGCGAGAGCGGCCAGGCACCGACGGGTTTGCGGATGATTGCGAAAGCTTTCCCGTGATCCCGCTGTGCGGTGCAAGGAGAAAACACAGTGGGGGTTTAGCCGGTAAGAGTCAGGCATAACCCAGCTGCTACCCCGGGCGGCTGGGTATTCATGAGGATTACCCACTTAAAAAAAAGACAAAGTCTATCTTGCCGTCTAGTCTTAAATAAAAAAGTATATGTGTGCAATTCACATGCAGCAGAAGTGAAACTTCTGAAAAGTAGCCTACGATAGATAATTAATAGATAAATTTACTACTGTGCTGTATTATTTAATGTATTCTATCCCATTCTTTTCGCCGACTTAATCTGTTCATTCATGTATTCGTTACTTTATCGTGACGCATTTTCGTTCCATTGCGTTTCAAATACCAGGGATTCTAAAAAAGTTTAACTTCCAAAAAATATTAGAAACATTCAATTCCAGAAATTCAAAAAATGCCTATTTTTTTAAATTCTGTATACGCAACGTTTATGTAAGACATACCTACCGAACTATTCTATGGTTTCTTTTTCCTTAAAATAAGTTTTATGAGTACCAATTACATTCCTTTTCAATATAAAACGAAGATAATATCAAAGTGCTATTAATACAGTGTTATATGTTTAATTCCGATTATTATCATGACTAT
>DWNE01004283.1:0-15399 GCA_018249875.1 Cecropterus toxeus
TCTATATGAAGTTGCTCACAGGTGTCCATGGGTGGCAGTAACCACTTACCATCATGTGGGCTGCATGCTCGTTTGTTTCTTCATTCTTATAAAAAAAAATGTTTTATTTGTTCCGTCCGAAGTCGCGGACCACAGCCTAGTTTTTGGATAGTTTTGATGTGGCAGAAAATGTCTCATAGTTATTAGTATATTTTTTGTGAGAAACTGAAGATTACTCGTACAATATACACCTAATATTATGTTTCCTAGGCGCAAACTCAAGACTGGACGAGCGCGTGGATTAGCTAAGGCTCTAAGGATAGTTGTCCTCATTTCTCGGTCAAAGACATTGGTTGGTCGCAATAGGCGGTTGTCCTAGACTGGTTCTAGAACCGGTCTGCCCATCAGTTTCCCCGGTTACCGCCACTACTCAAAAAAATAATATTACATTCCACCTCATTATGGAACTTTTGTTTTATGAATACTTAATTTTAGGCGTCACGTCTGCGTATAGGTTGAAGGAGTAGGTTAACTACTAGCATTAAAATTTCAAAGTTGATGGGAGGATGTAATAATGTGAAGATTGTACCGCAAAATTATTAAAAATATTTAACGCGACACAATATCTCAGTAGCAACACCACGTCACATCCATTTAATGATTTTTTTGCTAAAGTGGCAACATTGGATATCTACAACGAATTGTCTAAAAAAATGACATGTTTCATTAATGCGGAAATATAATAAAAATACTTTTATAGACTTAGTAGACCTTTGTTCCTAGTGATGAATTAAAATAAAACATACGGTAGTTTAATGTATATATGCCTATAATTCAGAATTATTTATTAGACTATGGTAACTGTACGGTTCCATCATAGCCAGGCACAAACTAGCCATGTCCTTAAATATAGTAGTAAAGTACTGTTTAAACTGTAATTTACTCTAACACTTTTGTGTAATGAACGCAAAAGCGTTGTAATTCAATTGTACTTAGTGTTATATATTTTTTTAGTTCATCCTGATATCTACAGAAGTTGTTGAGAATAACAATCTTATTTGCTAAGGTGGTTGCCACGCTAGATCCCGCCTCGCAACAACCATGTGATTGAGCGGAATCACTAATAAGATGCGTCGCACATTTTAGTCTCATATTATACTTCGTCGTCCTTAGAAGTAATACCTAACACTTTTGTGGCTGATGACATTATACATAATATTAAATTGTGTTTAACTGTCACATACTGGTTTCGGTTTGTGCTATTTAACTATAATTATTACTTATGTGATTTAAAAAGCACATACCAATCAAGTGACAGCACAAACCGCTTGACGGGTTATGAAAAGGGATATCATTAGACTATTGTTTGTAGTGACACAGGCTATATAATTTTTGATAGTGGCGCCAAAATTAGGGTAAATAAGGGGAGGGCGGTATTTTATTTATTACAATGACAAATATGGGTATCAAATGTAGGGAAGGAAATAGAACAGCTCAAAATATACATTACAATACTGTAATGTAATAAAGCTTATAAGAAGCGATGAAAAATCGATTATAGGGGAAATATGGTCAAAATAACATATATGGACAAAACGACATAGTCGCCTTATTTCTAAATTGGTGGGATTTAGCGACATCCCCGCCATAGTACGATGTCACGGCAGCCAAATCAGAAATCCTGTCAGACGTTGAGCGCCATTGGCACAGTCGCGTCGCAGTAAGCGGTTCCAAGGTGTTTCGCGCCCACAAAAGTTTATTTTACAGATGGTTTTGCTCCTGTTTCTGGTGAGGTATTTGTTGTTACTTTGTAATTATATTTAATTAAATCGATGAACTAGGAAAGGACCCAGTGATTCCAGTTAACTTTATTGTAATTATTACTTGTTTGACGGACTTATTCTATTTTATTGGTTTTTATTTACAATTGGACAAAATGAGATACATATGCAATGGACAAAATGATATAGTATGCCATTTTGTCCGAAATGGTTCTATCAATTAACATTTATCATATTGTTTAGGTCATATGCCACGTAACTATGTAAGAAAACAAATCGACAGTTTCTGAGCCAAGAATCCATGAATAAGGCCATTGCAGCATTGAAGCAAACTAAAAATGGGATGGGAATGAGCCGCAAAACGATGAGAATTCCTCAGGCGACGCTTAGAAAACATGCACTCGATATGTACAAAACGTGTAACACATAAAGTTTTTGAAATCACGACTTTTTGGATTGACGCGTTCATCACTCCAAGAGCTGTGAACTAACGAGAAAAAATCGTTTCGATTTGTTCTCTTTGGGCTCATGCTTCATTTGTTGATGTCCCAAAGAAGACCAAACAATTTATTTGTGAATTGTGTTCTTAAAATTTTAGTATGTCATTATGTCCTTACTTTGTATGTCATTTTGTCCGTAGTATATGGACAAAATGGTTTTTGTTAATGGTTACATTTTTTCTTAACATACATTGTATTGTAGATTCTACTTAATTAAAATGCTGTGTCACTAATAGTCAATGAGTCTAAGATGAGTCAGAACCAATGAGATTGATTATAATTTCATTAAATAAATAAATATGATTAAAAAACGAAACACTATGTCATTTTGTCCGTACTTCCCTTAAGCATTCGGGTTATTTTGTTTTAATTTTTTTAACAATGTAACTTGTTCTTCAAGATTTACTTATACAAATACGCAATACGCCATGTCACTACCGTAATTTATATAGGCGTGCTCGTAAATCCATCAACACGTGAACAGCTTGGGTATTTTATATTTCGGAGAGGGTTCCAGAGCCGCCAAGTGGGTCGCCGACAAACTTGCGACCGTTTTACGCTTATTACCTGCAAATGGCGAATCGCCAACAACTGCACGGAACTACGAGAACATGAATAATTATCTTAAAAGTATATTACTTTCAGGCTCTACAACGATGTAGTCTATCAAGCCATCCATCCGTCCATAAATTACTAGAACCATTATTACTTCTTCTAAAGGTATTAGCTAAAAAATTAAAGCTGTTGAGCAGCAAAAGAAATTCCATATATACATGATGCATAATTTATGTATTTTTTCTACAAGAAAAATATGGTAGCGAGTACCACAAGTACCTACTCGTTAATATTTTTATAGCGGATCTAGAGTTGCATCACACCATGCATATTTATCATTCTTGTAGCCGTTTACATGGTAATAAAGCTTTATTACACCCTCCTCGTTTGCATGTTCTTATGTGTTAGAGGGGGCAGTCGTTATCAATACATCAATGAACTGCTGTACACAAGGCTTTTCTCAGAATAAGTAGAGATTAGACCATAGCCCAGCTGAGCATGTGCGAATTACCTTTTTGTTCACAGCTTTGGGTTTTTTTACGCTATCAAACATGTAGATTTAATCGCTATGTGTATGTTCACTGTTGTCGGATCTCAGCGATACTTGCCCTTATATTGAACAGTTTCAACATTTGCTCGTTGTATAAGCTAACAGGGAGGGCCTTTTCTGTTTATTTTGGAAGTTGCCATTGAGCATGTAATTCATTACATGGTAAAGGACTGTAGCCGCCAATTGATTTTAATCAATCCCACATAGGATGGAGTCCTGATTGTTGCGAAGTAGTTTCGACGAAACTTTAAAACATGAATGTCTGTAAAATAACAACTCATACTGCGCCCTAAGTACGAGTTTAGTACATTGACTAAAAACATTGTTTTTATGTTTTCGCCCACACATGGCACTGTACATTGTACATTTACGTTTTCGTTTTTGGACGTACCTATCTTGCAAAATACTTTGTGATAATGGTTAGAAACGTAACAATGATCGTTTTGAGGAAACGCAATAATCTTACTAAAGGTATTGTTAAGTCTGTTAAGTACATATAAAGTAGATACATATATGTATAGGTATCCCATAAAGTCTCAAACTTAGTCATGGATTTTTTTTTAAGCTTTGCCTCTATTAAATATTATTTTAAACGAAACTAAGACAGTTATTGTGTGTCTTGTAATTGCCATAATAACGTGGTTATACGACATTGCGTAGAAAAAAAACTTCAATGTTACTGAAAATTGTGATGATAGTATTTACACCCTGCATAAAACATCATCTCAGAGTGGTGTTCCTAACGTTAGGCATGTAGAGAGCTAAGCTCATTATTCCCAGACTGATGACTCCATGAGCATGCCGGTCAGGTGGCATTATGTCACGGCGCTCCGTGCGCCGGCATAATGCCGTAATGCTTTCCCGGGATCACTGCGAGCCAACCGCTTCTTGGTAACCTTCGTGGGTTGGACTAATTTACTATTAAACTTGTTACAATGTTATGTTATATTCATTAAGGAAGATGTGGACTATGAAAACATTTGTCGTGTTTGAAGTGCCTGATGTATTTTGAATGGGTTTACTTATATTAATTTAAATATTTTGGTAATATGTGGTATATAAAAATTAAAAATAGGTCTTCTGATAACTAAAGTACCGACTCTGACAGAACTTATAATCAATGCTGAGAACATTGAAAAGAGTGAACTAGAGTTAGTGGAGTAATTTAAAATTAATTAATTATTACGTGTCTCACGCAAAAAAAATAAGAATAAAAGATCAAAAATTTATAACATAAATATGAATCTCTACTTAAGGAAATGTGTGCCTTGACATTAAAGAAACGTGTTTACTATCTATAGGGCGAAGATAAATATAGAATTACTTGTAATAATATCATAATCTTGTCAAAAAACTACTTGTACTTAAGATGTTGAAACTAATTAAATAAACAAATAATACGCGACATAGATGCAAATGTCACCGCCAGAGGGCACGCAGGAGAATGCAGTCGGAGGGCGAATTCGTCGCCTTGAACGCTGTCATTTGACAACATATTCTTGTGCAAATCCTATACCTACTTGCATTACAGCTATCTGGCATCTTAACGCTCGGCCACGAAACAAGCGATTGGCGTTCTAAGCGTTAGCATTAAGTGTTAAAAATGTTTGTAACCGCTTTGTCAATCGTTTATTGCACTTTTATTAATAAAATAAACGATAGAGCAAATTTTATGCCTTATGGCATGTTCTACCAGTCAACACTGGATACCTGGAAAATTTGTGGCAGGTGTTAATTTTAAACTAAACTGCAATAATATATTATATACTATGTTATGAATACATACATAAATAACAAAAATAAATCTTTAAACAAATTGTTCTTATAAGGCTACAAAATTTCACTGAAATGAAAGCTTAGTGAAATTTGGTGAAATTCTCTCAATGCTGACGCTTACAGCGTCAAGCGGATGTTTTATGGACAGGAGCGTATTTTAAGACTTGCTGATAAACTTATTATTACTGATTTTAAACTGTGAAATATCTCAAGGATTGCCTATCAGGCGGTTTATAAAAAAGTATTAGTACTTTATGAAATAACGGGTACGGTAAGGAAAGATCCATTAAGTGTGAGACATTTAGGGACAGAGTCGAATCTCATGCAACATCAAGTAGGATTGGGAGTCTGGGCATATCACATAATTTATTTTATACGCGAAAAACCGTGTAAAATTGGGATGAATGTGGATTAAATTAGGTAAATATGTTTTCTTATTCTAAGAGACAAATATCATTACTTCGCACTAAGAGAGAAGAAGAGTAAAAGGATGCAGAAGGAAATCGTAAAAATAACCTCACGTAATTAACGGACGTTTTCTACGACAGAAATCTTAGTCGTCAATGATCAGGAGTTCCAACTTCCAAGGCAAGAGTTTATTGACTTTAGGAATCCTACATGAAATAAATCCTGATACACTGAGTCCTTGGTTCAATTGTATGATTGTCGATAGATTGATAGTCGCTTGACCGGAAGGTGTATGATCGACCAAAGATTCGTTGCTACTGAGAACTAAATTCCTTCCTTCCAAGTCTTTTTAACTTTGTCAACACTATCACTTACTAAGTTTATTATTCCTGACGCCTCTAATGATGCAATGGTACAAGTCTGGTTGTTTACGACGATTTCTTTACAAGTTAAATGTTAGAGCATTGAAACTGAATCGCGAACCGTTGTAATGCAGCGTTCGTAATGCACGCCATTATCCTCGCCGTTAGAGATGGTCTCGCTATTTACCGTTAATGTCCCTCATTTGTGTTTCGAAACTTGGATCTGCCCCAACAACGGAGCTGTCACTTAAACAGGACAGATTATACTTTATTATAGAACAATGTTCTGGAATCTGAATTCTCAATATAATTGAATTGATTGTTGGCCTTTCCAGAATGCTTAGTGCTTTGTCTAGTTTCTTCGTTCTACACTACACAATTAATTTGATCAAAGGCCATTTTTTTTTTATTCATAGACTTTATTTTACGAGTACCTATGATATTTATTCGCAGTAAACGAGGCCTTTGAAATGTATTTTTTATTTTAAAGAAGCAATCAAGAATGCATTCCATCCTATGATAAGTGCCAACTGCCACTGATTAACATTATTCAATGAGTTTCACATAGGGTTGAGGTTCTACCTGAGAAATATACAGAACCTTTCCTTAACGGATACCTCAACAAGTCTTTCTTTACCATACCACAACCTTCAAACCAAAAAACATTGATGCTCAACTCTGCTATTACTTCATCATACACTCATTACAATCATAACTTTTACAAATATAAAGCTTTCTTAAATAGTCGTGAAACTAGATATATATAATGGAGCTATTTATGAGAAAAACTAGGCAAGTCGAAGTGACATCGACAGTGGTAGCTCACGCGGTTTTTGCGCGGATCCCGCATTGTTGCCGTGGGAACTGGCGGGTGCTTTCGCGTATTGTTACCTCATCTGGGTTAGCGCTGCTAAGGTTACTCACGGGCCACGTGGGCTTGCAGCCGAACTGACGTCTGACTATTATGGGCATAATAAATGGCTCAGTTGTTTAACTGGAAGTTCGTTTGGAGGTTTATTTCCTTGCAACGAATCACTGTGGTATCTGCCCCTGTCAAGTTATGACAGTAAGCACAAGTACGGTGTAAAGCATATGGCAAGTTAACGCATAATAGTAATAAAGTAGGTTATGAATTTCAGCCTGTCATGTTAGGAGTCCATATACAAATCAACGGCCCTCGCTCTTAATTAGTTGGAAGGTATAAATATGACATTAAAGTGTACGTTCAGTAAAAATATCGCAAGGAAGCGTACATTCCAAAGAATTAAAAAAAAACGTAAGATTTCAATTCCAAAACTCTTCTGCTGCAAGAAGACCCGTGCCCCAAGACAACAATGGTTCAATGATAATGACACAATACATCATTCATTAGCGACCCGCCAACACGCCACAGATGACATAATGTCGCACATGATTCCATTAGCTGGAACGCTCTCACACTGTCATTGTCGTAATGCGATAACAATTTTGTCATTATTGATAATGACTGTTACCATTAGCCATTACCTCCGCTGCGTCACGGCTGTGTTTTGTTTGTGTCGAATCACGTTACAAAACATAGGATTTATTCATTCACTTTGTAATAAATGCATATCAATAACTTAATTTATAAACCTGTTTAATGAATATATGAAAATATGTTAAAGCATTTTTACCCGATTGCGTCATAAAATTGGCTTGATGGATCGTGACGTATGACATATCATTACAATCGTCTCAATTTGGAAAGTGACATAAGCTATATGATTTTCAAAAAAAGGCGCCTGCAAAGAGGGTAAAAAGGGAGGAAAGGGACGAATGTTTTAGTATCACGAATGATGAATTTAGATTTCTGTTATGGGTCTGGGTGTTTGTGTATTCGTCTTTTTGTGTATCCGTGGCAACCACACAGGAGAAAATCCTAGTGTAGGAGTATGAGTGTAGAAATCGATAACTATGCATTGCCATAATATTAGCAACGCGCCTTAGGTCCGCAAGCATTGCAAACTTCACACATATCTAAGATTTATTTACTAGTGACTCGATTCTAGCTAGTTAACCCAATTATCAATCGCAACGTATATTTAAACAGCATAACATTCAAAAGT
Organism: Cecropterus toxeus; assembly: GCA_018249875.1. NCBI lineage: Eukaryota > Metazoa > Arthropoda > Insecta > Lepidoptera > Hesperiidae > Cecropterus > Cecropterus toxeus. Next base: position 7,999 of record DWNE01004283.1, read on the forward strand.
CGATTACATCCAATTACAGCTCAGTTGTCCTCGTACGAACGAGTTGTCTCAATCACTGGACACAAATTGCATTCGTCAATTTATGATGTCACATGATAATATTGCATCTCTCTGAGATAAGGCTGTTTTAAAATGTAAATAAATGATTTTACATTTATATTTTACATGAATGGTAGTAGGTCGCGGGTATTAGCAAAATAACGACTTAATTTAATCTTTGTGTAGGTACCAGACGTAAAAGCTACTGGTGAAAATATACATAAATATCTCCGTCTTCAGTGAAAATTACTTGGCGACCGAGCACCCTGATACCACGTGTGACCATCACAAAAATACTTATATTAGTGAATCATTATAAAATTATCTAAATTTGCGCGAAAGTTGCATCCTTATCGGTTTAGTAGTCACGATAAAGTCATTAAACAGGAAAAAAATAAAACCCGTTTTAATATTACCTAAAATAAAACCTGTTATGAACCTAAAAATGCCATCAAGAAATTACAGTCATACATAAATTTTATTTTAATTTTAATAGATAATACATACAAGGCCACGCTATCAAACGCCGCCATGTAATTTGGCGAACGACGACGGCAATTTTGTCGTATTTATGTTTAACTAACCGTATGATTAACTTTATGGCTGCCATGTAAGGTTATATTGAAACTATTAATACTAGCTCGAAACAAAATTGGTACAATAATTGAACGTTGCATTCTGATGAAGTTATAAACATAAGTAGGTACGTGGTAGTTTCATATTTAATAAATATTGCTATTTACTTAGACTACTTAGAAATAGGGTTGCCACATAAGCTATAATAACCTACCTACCTACCTATTACCTAGTACTGTACTATTATATGTTTGTTGTAATTATACCATACATTGCATTCTTTGTCGGTAATTTAGTGATTGCAAAAAAGAAAATCAAATAAATACTATCGGAAGAAAAGATGATAAAATTGTGTAGATTACATTTTTTTCCCTAGAGTAGAGTATATTGGAATACTTTTGTGGGAAATACAGTATGACTCCAAAATAAAGATAGCCTACACAGAACATAAGATAAATAACCAGTAAACTTGACCTGTTCAAATATCTTAGCTTGTGGTTAAATTAAAGGTATATAGGAACGTAGCTTTATAATCAGATTGAAAAATCACAGGAGCATGTAGATTGTAGTCCACTAGATGGTCGGGGTTGCGGGTGGCAAGAGTGGGAGCTCGAGCCCTCGAAATAAGCGACTGAATTAATTAATCCGTCAAAGGACGCCTGGCCTTGTCAAACATGGTGTTCGTACGAGTAATATGCATATAAAAGATTGCGACAGGAACTAAATATATAGCATAATGAAAATAACGTTAGGTATCTAGAAACAGTAGGTACCTACTCCGAAGTCGAATTAACATTGTAGCCCGTTTAGTTTTGTTCGATACTTAATAATTATGAAAATGTATAACAGATGACGCTAAAATAAATAAAGACAATAGTCAGGTTTACCTGCGTCAATAGATATTTCACATAAATAATGAGGCCAAACAAATTTATTTTCTTTAGGTGTATACACATACATACATAAGTACACACTTTCTTTCATTTACTCAGGTGCATAATCGCATAGTGCCCATAGTGGGAGATATTTAAAGTCAATAGTTAACAGTTATCGCTAAATTCCGTACGAATGCCGAAGCGAGGAGCCCCCGTTAGATTCGAGCCTCATCCTTACACAACAGCGTTTGGCATTCCACGGAGATGCTTCCAACGGCCTTCGAGCAATAAGCGATAAGTTTAGCCTATCGTGTCGAATGTTGTTTGTTGTTTAGAGATATTGCAAGATCTCCGGTTGACAAAGGTTTGATTCTCTAGAAGTTCTTTATTAACTTAATTAGGAATTTGAAATTAAATACTGCAGTGCCTGATTTCCAGATTTGTTTAAAGTAGGAAAGATGGTAAAAGTACTAGAGTTTCTATTCCGGAGACACCTCCGCCACACCTTTTTCTGTATAAGACTCTTGAGCGCGGCTGTGTTTTGGTTGAAGAGTAAGGGAATCATACTGATCTGAGGAGTTATCGAGTATGATTACAGAAGTGTAAGAGAGGTAGTGGCTATTTACTATCAGCGGAACAACCAGTTCATTTGTCACTTTAAATTATAAAATAAAAAATGTAATATTTAAAAATTGGAAATGCGTAGATGCTTCATAGGTAATAGTAACTTCGGACTTCCAAGTAACCTTTGACAATGATTTCATTTCCGATAAAACCCACTCCGTAATAACTTTGCATGGTTGGTAGTTTGTACAGTCAGATAAAAGATTAGCAAATTCGTATGCTCTATCAATGGATGTCCAATGAAGGTTATGCAGTGGCCTTCACTAAGGTATTGAATCTCGCGTCACGTGCGGAGCGCACTCGCTGCCTCTGCCGAACAGGAGCAGGGCAAATATAAGGATATCGAGACAATAACTTAATAACTAAAGATAAAATGGTTTATATTTTCAAACATATCGTGCATGCCGTTGCTATGTGGGGTATTTAAAAGGTGATTAGTACAATGATAACACTAAAAATGTAACTAAAACTGTTTTAACATAAAATAAACACGTTTGAGAATGTGCCTAGTATATATACCCTGCACACCTGAGAGTAATTTTATGAAATGTCGCACTTGGCACTAACACTTGGCGTGACAAACTATGGCCTAAACTTCCATTAACATTAACTTACTCTTCATCCTCTTCGCTCTTCTCTTGTAAAAAAGAATAATAATATTTTTTATTGACCTCTGTATGCGCAAACTTACCTACTACAGAAGTACAGATGAATCAACCTATAGTTCGCATTTTGGTTTTAAATATTGGTTACAAAAATATACAATGTATCAGTTATTATAGGACCCAAAATAGCTACTTACAAAGTTTCATTATGATTAGTATCTCGTTAACCCATTTAAAAACATTATTTTTCGTAAACATCTTTTTATTGATAACGTAAATTTTATACTCATCTTCCAAACTAGTCGTCCGAATTAGGTACGTGCCATAAAAAAAAAAAACAAATTTTATATTTATTAGATACTTGAGTTTAGGAATTTAATTATTTGAAAAGATTAGTATAGGTATAGATAATCATTAAAAGGACATAGATCTTATTTTATAATTTTAAAAATATAAAAAAAATGTATTGTTTGTTACACACATACTTTTTAACTTCTTAATATGTCTGCATGGATTCAATCTATATTAATATTATAAAGCAGTAGAGTTTGTTTGTTCGTTCGAAAAGTTTGTTCGAATTTAAAAAAATCTTTTTGTGCTGAATTCCATATGTTCTCTAATCAACGCGGGTGAAACAGCGTGGCATAGCTTTAATAAATAACACAACACAGAATGGAAATTTCACTTGAGAGTCTATCTAGAGTTTTGTTATCTTTTTAATTAAGGGTAAAATAATAAAAAAAAACAATATGAGTTTTAGATAAATCATAATAAGAACTTTTCTGGGTAACATGTATTTTTAACTTATAACATCGGTATCTGCAACCATATCGGTAGCGATCGCGAAAATAAAAAAGTTTTCGAAGTAGAATTGTTTTTTTTAATCAGTAGTATTTACTAGCTTACTACAAAACATAGTTAAAATACAATGCAAACACATTTATAGTAATAAACTTTATCCAGAAGTGATTACATTAAACTCCGTTAAGAATCCGACAACATTTAGAACCACGGTAATATATGATACTCTTACCCACCGTGATTCTACTTTGCTGCTTGCATTGCACGTGATTTGGATGCATGTTTTGCGTGTACGTAATTTGTGTATTCTACACAAATTTTTACAATTTTATGCGTATTTTATTGAAGAGTATAAATTAGGCATGGGGCGATAGGAGGAGGAGAAACCAAATCTTCCCGAAAATTTAATTAACAATACCGCGAGTCAAACCAGGATTATTATTGTCGTAGGTAGTGCCAGATGAGGGTGCCTGACCCAAAAAAGGTCCCAATTGACACAAGGATCTCATTTAGAAATATTACCAACCCTCTAAATGCCTACGTAATAATATACTAAACATATGTATATAATTTTAGATTCTTAATTGATGAAATTACGTAAAACCAATTAAGCTAATCGAAAAAACTTTCACAACGTCTTCAAGAGACGTTTGGGACCCAACAATAGACGTAAGCCTGCGGAACTGAGCAGAGAGCAAAAACATAAATAAACGTGACATTACCGGAACAGAGGCTGGGCAATGACTGTGAACAACAACAAAAGCATCGCAACTTGACATTCAATTGATTTGTAAACATTGCAGCATTTTATTCTTTCAAGGACGTGGATATCTGAATGAAGAGAGAGAATTTCCTGAAAGTCATCACTAATTCACTAATATTACTTTCTGCGTACCATGTTTTACGTGTGACTTTACATAGTTATTGCACCGAGGCTAAATACTACTTTATAGGGTTCGTTACCCCCAGGGCAAAAACGGGACCCTAATACTAAGACTCCAATGTCCGTCTGTGCGTCTATCTGTCACAAAGCTGTATCTCATGAACCGTGATAGCTGGACAGTTGTAATATACCTATATATTACTACTCACTAAATAATAATTTAGTTTAAATATTACAAACAGAATAAAACAATATTTAAGGGAGACTTCTATACAACAAACGAGATACGATGTACGGAACCCTTTGTGCGCGAGCCCGACTCGCTCTTGGCCGGTTTTTTTTGGCATTTTTAACGCGGCTGAAATCGCGAGACACAGCTTGTTACATAAAAAACCTAACTTATACCGCTACGCTTATAATGCATGGAAAGCTGATGTCTTCCAGTAACATTACTTATTGATTCTGCAATGATTGTTTGTCGAATTTCTGTAATCTCCTTTCTTGCTTACGCTAGGAACTTAGGCACGTTTGTTATTGGAAACTTATGCTAGGAAAACTTAAAATATAAATGGTATAGTAAGTATGTATAATAATATAAGTATTTGGACAAACTCAGCAGTGGACTATTTACCAATGGCATGCCGTACAGATTCTCTGCCGTAATTATTATATCAGGCACTTGCAACCCTGAAAACGTAACTTTCAGTGTACCTATGCATGTACCTATAATTTTCAGTTTACCCATGCATGAACCTGTAATTTTCAGTGTACCTATGCATGAACCTGTAATTTTCAGTGTACCTATGCATGAACCTGTAATTTTCAGTGTACCTTTGCATGAACCTGCTATTTTCAGTGTACTATGCATGAACCTGTATTTTTTACGCGACAATTTTGCATAAACTTGGGTCAGAATAAACAAGTAGGAACCCACGATCAGTATAGCAACAGGTGCATATTTTCGTACCGTCTCGTGTCTCGGAAGTCACGCCGCGAACGCTTCTCTAATTACTGACGAGTGATCGTGCGCATCACTTTATATAGGTGCTCGTTTTATTTCACCATGTACATACACGAACTACGAATTCTCATAGATAATTAACAGGAATGATGAGGTCGCTGGAACACACGATCCGACTTAATTAAAATTCTTTTCCATCTTAAATATATGCGTAAGTATTTATGCCATCAAAAACATCCTGTAAAAAAACCAAGTCTCGCAAGTCAGATTTTCTACCGTAAAAAGTTGTGAGATCCATGTAATACCAAGTCGGTTAATTTATTTACCCCCTACTTAAGGGGCCTTCTGTCTTAAGTTATTATGTAAGTAATTATCATATCAATATTAAAAATCTTTTACGTTTTAAATAAATATATCGACTTGGCCATCGCATGATTAGGTTGTTAAGTATGTATCACACAGCACTACGGGCCAGCAACCTAGTTTCTCGTCCTTTCGAATGGATGTGGGAAGATCTTTAAGAAGTTAATGGGCCTGTTAATTTTAACGGCTAACTAGAGTATTAGTGTATTGATTGCACTAGATCCCGTCTCCACTTCACGGTTTATTGTTAAATTTAAGCCATGTTGTCATCCGATGAGTCGCTTGAAAAAGTTATACATTCGTTTTGGAGACGAGTTTCAATCGCGTGGAAGTCAATAGAGTAAACAATCTAATATAATTATGTACAAATTATAAGATACATTGTGTTTTCATGCGATGGCCAAGTCGATCAATTAATTTAAAAAGTAAAAGATTTTTAATATTGATATGATAATAACACACGTAATAACTTGAGACAGAAGGCACCTTAAGTAGGGGCTAAATAAATTAACCGACTTGGTATTACATGGATTTCACAACTTTTTACAGTAGAAAAACTCACTTGAGAGACTTGGTTTTTTTACAGGATGTTTTTGATGGCATAAGCAGTTGTATAAAGTGTATATCTAGGAGACTCCACTCCGCAGGGAAGAGCAACTGCGTTAGAAGAACATGCATACCATTATGTTAATGCTTGCATGTTACAAATATCCGCATATAATTATGAGTTTAAACCTCTGTAACAAAAGCTAAGTCAATGCGGAGAATATTGCTGACAATTTTCTCAACCCTAAAACGTATTTTTCAAAACGGTGAGAAGTAAAAACAACTTTGTCATTTGATTTGTATTGGTAATTTTTATTATCATACTTTGAAGAGCATATAAAGTAGGTATTCAGATTACGGTCTCTGTTAGTTAAATACACTGCACAGTTAATCAAGTACATTAGGCATTTCTTTGTAGTTTTCTGTGCTCCTAAAATAACTACTTTACGGAAAAACATATTATTATTTGTAATTGGTTAAAATTGTCTTGGGGTAATAGCTATTTTAAAATTATTTTCGTTCCTATTACAAAGTTTATTTAATAAACTTTAATTTGGTGGATTTGTGGGTGACAATACCATCGCTGAGCAATGACTCCAGGCATTGGTGTAAAGAGAAGAAAGTCTTCGTATTTCAAATTTAGCCGCCTTCCAAAAGAGTCGCTCGGGGGCGCAAGTTGAGTATAAATAGTCTTCCTGCAGGAAATACATTTCATATAATACGAAAGAACAGGATTTTGAAAATCTTAAAAACATCTCGCCATGCTACGCCACTAACCTTCACTAAAATGAAACTGCTTCATTTCTATCTACATCATCGTGCATGAAAAAATTAATATAGGTAGGTATATAACATAATATTATTTAAGAATAATGTACAAATGGCACGTCCATTACAGCATACAGACAAAACAACAATTATAAATACTGTCGCACAGTGTATCCGCATTCATGCAATAAAATTACTGATTACTGACGTAACTATCTTTTACGATCACTGACATATGTCGAAAAGCCTCCTTATTCGCATTCTGGAGGTGGTAGAACCAGAATAGTTCGACCGGGGAAGTACCACCGCCACACCTATTTCTAGCGTGAAGCATTTTTTTTGCGTTTCGATGGAAGGGTG
>DWNE01004284.1:0-15399 GCA_018249875.1 Cecropterus toxeus
TTCAATCGGACACTGAGAAGTGGGTTAAATTCAGCTTGCAAGATTTGACCCAAACATACATACAAACATTGCAAGTTTAATAAAAGCTTTTAAATACATGGCCAGTTTTTTTCTCAATATGTTTACGGTTGCTACTTTTCAGTTGATGTTACGTCACTTTATGCTAATCTCCGATTCAAATACCAAGTCATTGACATGATTCACAGCTGAAGAAACGTGACATTGACTGAACTACATAGGTAAGCAGTATTAATAGTCCAACCATTCGCTTGACTTCTTAATCGGAAGTTTTGAGGTTCGAATCCGTACGCCCGTATCTCGGATTTTTAAAGTTATGTGCGTATTCGATATTAATTATTATTTGCAATAAGGCGAGGTCTGCCTTAAACCCTTCCCATACTAAGAGGAGACGTTGGTTTCCTGCTCTCTTCCCTTCTGAAAACACGCCCGGGAATATTGTACAAACCCATTTTTGGGGAAACAATTTTTAATTCTTATACCCATTTTTAATTTTAATAACTCCGATTTGATACAAATGTAATAAAGACTGCTGTACTATTATTTAACTATGATAACTAAATTGATGATAATTACGATTATTCGGGATAATATAAGAGAGCGTTAAACCGTACGATTGAAATTTTACACGACGTTAGCAATTCTTTTCTAAATTAGTAATATCACTCACCACGTCTTAATGTGCTGTAGGTATTTGTTGTCGCCAATTTATTAAAAGATTATTTTATCTCAAGTTCTATATTACCCTTTTTTCTTTTCTATTTCTCTTAAGCCTCAAGAGAAGAATTTGATCGAAACATAACAAGCCTCTATTCTTATAAAGAGTAATAATACACACGGCTAAGTATTTATTTTTTCCTAGAATTCAACAGGTTCAAAAGATAAATCCCTAAAAGATCTTCGGATTATCTACGGAAAAAAATAACGATAAATAAGACGTTCTTAAGATAATAAAAACATTTTTCTTATAAATCATACTTATTATCCACGATATTTTTAAAATAACATAAAAACATTCAATGATGTATAAACATGGGTAAGCTTTTGCAATGTCACTGTCGATTACTATTATATTAGCGTAAACCGGTGGAAGGAACCATTATACTCCATCGCATTATTCCCCGACATTATCAAAGAATCTCTCCTCATCAATACCATTGAGGTAGTTAGGCAAACCCCACTGAACCCTTCTTTTTTATAAAGAAGGTATATTTTTGAACGGCAAATACCTACACATATACTTAAATAAAATTGAAGTGTCTGTTTGCTGATATTGTAATAATGTGTTTGTTTTTTTAACGTTATAAGGACTACTCTGTAATGAAATTTTAGAATCGAACCATTCGTTGGAGGTTTTATGGGAAATATTTGAAGGTGCTTAAAATAAACAAAAACATATAAAGATGCACGCAAACGCTTCTAAACAAAATATTGTTTATGTACATGGACAGAACTATTATAACTTAAAATAATTGATTTGGTTATCAATGATAAGATCTACATTACTTACACCTCCAGTATTTTTGGACATTTTTTGTTTAAATTTATACGGCAATACGACGGATAGTTCACTAAGGAGACCCCATTTGTCGACACTATTTATTATATATGAAGGAATCCTGTAAATCGCTAGAGGATCCAAAACTCTGTGTAATCGCTTAAATCACATAAAAGGGAAAACAGGTCAAGGAAAAATGTACCTACACAATACGTGACTGACTGATTTACGAGATGCTTGATCAATCTGAATAAAATATCCCTTGATAAATTATTTATATACCAAAGTTTTCTATCAAAGTGGAAAGTTACTGCCAATGTAATATGAAAGCTTACCTGTTAGGATTTGTGCACATAGAATCTAAAATGGCATATATTGACAATTAATTGCGGTAAAACGTTATTAAATGTCAACTAAGGAGTGGATATTATAATTATTTCAGTAACGAGCATGGTCTCTGTTCGTGCTGTCGTATTACTTTAATTATTTTATAGGACGTTGGTACTGCACGTACGTACAATATGCCCCGCTCTGTATGCTATCCGTGCTCAATTTGTGGTTACCGCGCTTACATTGGATTTTCTAAAGCCACCATCTAAAGATGGCGTACAAACAACCTGAATGTCCTACGCTTAGATCTCTCTCATCTGCACCTTACCTAACCTCCTCTTTCTCCTCATTTTTTTACTCTGATTTTCCCGTTTCAATTATATATCAATGATAGTTATGTTTTCTGGCACTAGATAATAATTGTATTACTCTTATTTAGGTCTCAAATCTTATATTAACGGACACTCAACACACATGCCTAATATATGTGTTTAAATAAGGAGATGGCACTTAATGCTAAGGTAATAAACGCGTACAGTCAATTTTAAGTTTTCATCTAGAACGAAAAGCACGGCAGTGCTTTGTCATTCCATTTTACGTGCATTTACAATAGCGATGCAATAAGTGTATTATACACCCGCTAATCATCTGATGTTAGGTTAGTAGACAGGTATAAAAATCAACCCCAGATAGGATTAAAGTGTCCTAGTAAGATCAGAGATCAACTACATATTTACTTCCACTCCTAAGGACTAAGCTGAAAAGCCTCATGTATGTGTATTTTCCTTACACTTTTGTTATAAGCCTGAAAAAGGTGTGACAATGGGTCCCCTTGACTTCTCAGGAGATTAACTTACAAGTCGAATTTAAATAAACATACAATAATAGAAATGCCTAATAAAACTATTAAAGCAATAATATTATAATCATATGCATAAATTTTATTGACATTATTATATATCTAATTAGGCACATATTTCGTTGTAAGTAAGTAAGCTGTATCAATAAATTTCAAGATTATCCTGGTAGATGGATTACTGACGCTGACTGATCCAGGATTTTAGTTTGGCAAGGTCTGGACCCAGCCGAAAGTACTTAATTAAAGAATGTGTCGTCCTACATAGGAAGAATTAGAGAGCCAAAAATAAATATAAATAAATAGTTTCCGAAACAATATGAAAAATTGTAAAAAATAAGTTTGTCTTATTTCTAAAATTCTGCCGCCTCCTATGATCTACCACGTTGGCTGTGCGCGGTTCGCTCTGTTCGACAATGTTGGAAAGTAAAAAACGCTTTTTTATTAAATTATCGAAATAATAGTCAGGACTTTTAGGGTTCTGTTCGTCAGAACGTATACACCTTCTGTACGTTCACAATTATTATCTAGCTAATACTTTTTACTAATTGTGCCCCAGGAGGTTCTTGTAGTTTTATAGTGAATAAAATATATCCTACTAGCTTATTGCCTACTTTGTGTTCATTTAGATCATTTACTATGTGCGAAATTTTAGCGAAATTAGACCTGTATTTTTGCGTGAAAGAGTAATAAACACACATACATCGTCACAGACTTTCGTCCTCATAATATAAGTAAGATAATGTACTCGTATCTATATATATATAAAAGGCAATTCCGACTCACTGACTTATACGTCAATGCACAGCCGAAACTACTGTAGCTAGAATTCTAAAATTTGGTACAGGGGTTCCTTTTATGATGTTATTGAGGAGTAAGAAAGGATTTTTAGAAATTCAACCCCTAAGGGGGTTAAATAGGCGTTACAAGTTTGTATGAATGTTCGCCAATTTTGAAGCAAGCTCTATGAAACTTGGTATCTGGCTCTATGAGTAGAAATAATGAAATAGTTATTTTACCATGCTTTTAAAATAAGTCCTTAAGAATGGTAGGAAGTAAAGTTTAAAAGTTCGCCGATATTTAATCAAGTTCTATGAAACATAAATTTGGCTTTCTGGGTATAATAAATACATTTTGCTTATAATACCTTTTCCTTCCAATAAATTTTGCTCACAGATAAAAAATCCGCTTTAAATATAGTATACAAAAATTATTGAACAATTAAAATAAACAATCAAATATCATTTTTTATTCATTTACTTCAAATGTACGCTCTGACTATGTATGTTTTGCCAAATTGGCATGCAAACAGATACACCATTTTTTTTTAATGTCGATCAAAGTGGGCACGGGTGTGTTAGTATTGAATAAGCCGGTAATACCGTGTAATTATTAAACTTGTTCATCATAGTCTCTTCAATATAGATACTTATATACGTTTATTGTAGTCGTTATAGGCCCAAAGTTATTGGAGTTAAATGATACGCATCTATAAAACGGACCTAAAAGCAATTAATGATAGTAGAAAGTTCACTCAGATGCTTAATAACGATTAATCGTCTGTAGAATCAGTCTAAACTTCTCTTTGCCTTAAAAGTGCTTGAGTTGACCTATTTCTATCGTTTAAGACTAATGTGTTAAGCGATATAAATAGGTCAACGACAGTCAATACATATAACCATTTTATAATGCCACTAACATTTTTACGAATGCTTCCCAGATGCCAACGTATTTTTTTACAAAGCAAAGGCTATATATTTTTTAAAAATCGCACCTGGAAATAGGGAAATAGGGGGGGAGGGACGAACGGTCCGCAATCATCATTCAACGTGATTTCGTGTCTCTTTGAAATATAACTTCAAATAGAATTTTGTAAATAATGCTATCATTACTGCGAAATCTATAAAATTAATGTGTAAATAGTTAAATACTCATCCATTAGACACGCATGATAGAATAAGCACAATCATTTGTAGATCAACAGCCAGCGGACATCCATCAGCCTTTTGAGGCGCCTCCCCTTAACGGGTCCACTCCAAAGGGTCTTGTGCCCTTTGAATCTAACGATTTTACACGGTCTTCTTCGGGTCATCGGTCCACCTCACCGGGGAGGACCTGTGCTCCTTTTGCCTAAACTTGGTCGTCATGTGAGAACCTAAGCAGACCTTTCAGCCAGCAGTATCAAGCGAAACAAGGAGTTAGAAGTATATATTGTGTAAATGATGGTGTATTTGAAAGTAGATAATACTTGGGTTCAATGACATCAGAGATCAAGAAACAAATACGGATATGAATTATTTTCATTGTTGCAAAATAAAATTATTTCTAGATCCGCGATATTTTTTCAAATGTGTATTATACATTTGAAAAAATATCGCGGAAAAAGAAAAGATTTAAACATCGAAACAAAAACTTATTGAAATACCTAACACTTCGCGTTTTTATGTTATAATGTAGCCAAACAGTATTATAACTTGTACAGGTATTTATTACGACAGAGATGACAAACATTTTACAAAGTTATAAAGATATCTTCCATCACGTACTAGCCACTTCAATAGAAGGGAGAGTGATCTTGGAACCACAATTGCAGCAAAGCCAGCTGTTCGTACTAGGAACCAGTTGTTCACTACTGATGCACTCTAGGTGGAACTGAGAAGCGCAGCGGCTGCATTTGATAGACGCACATCCCTCCATGGTACGCTTGCAGAAGGCACAATCCATTGTTATAAAATATAATCTGAAAATAAAATAAATTATTATATTATTTTGTATTATAAATACTAATATATAAAAAATTTGGAGGTTGCTCTCCATTTCTTTGGGACCCCATCATCAGATTCTGACTTGGTGGAAATGGGACCCCTCATGAGTAAACCCTTTTAAATAAAAAAATATTATTTAAAATCCAGAAATGGCGGAAAAATCAGTGAACATACAAAAAATACATACAATCGAACATAGAACCACCTCCTTTTCGAAGTCGGTTAAAAATGAGATTTTGTGTGACTGTTTGTTATTAAATTACGCAAGTACCACTGATCTGATTTACATGAAAATTTGGATGAATGCTGTAACCGGTCAACTTATTTCCTACTTTCGAGTTTGATATTTTACACTATTTAAATATGGCGACTATTTTAATGTCCCGTAGTGAAGCACGAGCACCTAAACCAGTAGAAGTATAAAATGATCAGACAGTCAACTTCATGTTAAGTGATGAAATCGCTGCTGCCCATGGACATATGTAATCAACGTTAGATATAAAATATTTCACAGCGCCCCTTCCCCTGACGTCTGAATTGGTTCCCTTAATACAACATTCAAACTGGAATACAGTACTACTACTTTAAGTACAAATAATTAAGAATTTGACAACCCGCGTGGCCAAGCGGTTACCATACTGATCTAACGCGCAGTGGTTCCCGGGTTCGATCCCTGGTCAGACAGGCATCTCAATGATGAGTCTAGATTTCTGTTCTGGCTCTGGGTATTTGTGTATTTGTCTTTGTGTGTCCATGGCACACACGACACAAAAAAAAACCTAGTATGGGGCTATGAGTGTAGTCTTCTTTTTTTTTAAATGTTGCGGTAGTACTTCGGAGTCGAACGACAATGAATTCTACCACCTTTAAAATGTCTCTTAAAGCCAGATTATGATTGACATTCTCATCACACCTCTTCGAGGACTATGTCAAAACGCGTCGTTTTTCTTGCAAACCATGTGCTTAAACCCAAACGGCAGCACTTAAAACTGTTGTTGGAAAACATAAATATGTGTAGCAGTTGAACCACTAAGGACCACACTTAAAACAATATCATAAGTCGACGCTTACTTAAAGAGTAATATTAAATTTAAATTATTTTATAAATGCGTACCTTACGTCCGATGAATAGATTTAAATTAACTTGGTTTTTAACACTTTTTAATTTTTTATTTTATTTTATGCACGAAATTTCGTAGTTCGTGTGTCTTGTCTTGATCTTTCAATTGGATATAAATAAAAGACAGGGCTGACAGGAGGATTAAGAACGTTTACTGAACTTGAATTCGATTAAATTTTCTTTTTTAGAAAAAGTAATAAGTTTTACTTAAAGTTGTGTTTCAGACATGCATGCATTTTGAAATCTGTCAAACTGAAGATATTTTTACTTTTATGTATAAAAGTTAAATCCCTTTGACGCTTGCATGTTTGTCATTCAATTTCATATTTCCAATATTTCCAAATACACATTTTAAATAAATCTGAAGATTTCTTGAACGGGTAAGCAATAAAATAAACGACTTAAGTTTTTTAACCGTGACACTTAATAACGTTTATACTATTTCTATTCAATAACAACAGTATTAAGCCTTGCTGCATGATTATATTAAGAGTGTGATAAGGTTGTAACATTTGCACGAGATTGGGAATGCTTCCTAGGCTTCTTCTTCGTCCCTGTAGTACCTGGACCAAAATACGGTATTACCTGCCTGTCGTAAAAGGCGATTAAAAGGGAGCTTCCGGGATTACGGGCGGCAACAGTGGGAGCTCAAACCGTCCAGTCAAATGACCCCGGGATGACGGTGGCATGTGTGGCCGCATGCCGTCGTAAACACCTGAAAGCACGTAGAGCGCTAATACTCACCGTTAAAGTGCCCAAACAGGGCATCACGCTTGGAAGACGCCGGTTGCGTTCCGTTGGAGATTCCGGAGTCCTCCACTCAGCGTCGAGGACGGCCACCGGGAGAGTTTTAGTATGGTAAAAATCCCACACAACCCGGCGTCGCTCCCAAGGCGTCGGGTACCTTTTGAAGGATACCCCATAGAAAACAAAATAGGCTTATTACTTAGCGGTAGATACCCTTAAGGCGTAAGTGTAGGACTAGGCCACTGATGTGTGGTTAACAACACATTAGTGGCTGTCCTCAGGTAGTATCCTACCTGCAGTTTATTATAAATGTCAGTGGGGCTGTTGCTACTTATCATTAGATTAACAATATACTAATTCCATATTCAGTTTTATATTCTTGAGCGTTCAAATGTGAGAAGTATAGTTTCCATCGAAAAGCTGAGTAACATAAATAAATTGTTTCCAGACGACCAAGCGAGAGCACGGGCGGAGGAGCGCGGGTGCTGCGCTCCACTCCCGACTGGAGCGAAAACGCTATCAGCGGCGAACACCTCTGGCTGCCCACCTCCGTCTCCGGAGACTGCTGCTACGTCGGTGATTCGGAATGCCAGGTGGGTTCATGTTTTAATCGCTGAGGCGTTAGACCATTGGGCTTGGTTCTTGGTTTAGAATCATTGGGCAGCTGTGTGCTGTCGGCCTTGAATAGCTCTCAGACATTTTTCACACGGATGTCGTAAGATGCAATATATGCATGTCATCATCTACCACTACCGTCATCAACTCGTATGCACGTGGTTATTGACAAAATTACGCATTTTTCGACAATATTGTCAATTATTGAAAAATTGTGTTGCCCGTTGCTACGTGAAAAAAAATTGACGTGAAACACACGCCGCATATTCCGGCGTTTGCTTTGAAATGTCGTCAACGACACTTATATGTACATATATTGGTGCAACCAATTATGGCTGGAACAGGAGGATATAACCGTCACACAGTTTTCGAGCGCAAAGTAGTTTTAGCGATACTAAATGCCAGCTGAGTTATATGAGGCAATGCCAGGTGCATTGCCTTATATATTGATCGGCATTGATCGGCTTCTGGTAGAATACTTGTTCTGTATAAGATTTGTATATTCTATTTGATTATATTTGTATATGCTGCTTCTCTTAATTAGACTCAGAAGTGTTGTGAGGCACAGGTACTCTCAAATAAAAGACTTTCCGAGTTTATTGGAGCTTTTTAGAACTCTTAGGTAGCAACACATCTGTAATCAATTTTAAGTAGGACGCTCACTCATTTGATTGATGTTTTGTAGCAAAGGTATAAGAAACGCGATAATAATCACTTAACATTAGACTGAATGCATGCTCGTTTATTACTCCAATTATATAAACCATGTTTACATTATAGTAACCAGGTATGATATAAAAGTAAATAGAGTAATTCATAGACTCCTAATGTTAGACATGTGTATATAGTGCTCTTATAATCTAGCTAAGTAGACGTATTTGGTCTTTACACAAGATGCACTCGTCTGAAGCAATTAGAATACAAACTAGAGTGGTCTGTCTTTAGTACTCGCTTTCGTCTTGTTCACAGACTTATCCATATGAAAAAGCTATATGGATGTATATATTCATTTTTTTATAAGACCGAAGTAGCAAACGTGTAGGTACACAGTCCATCCACCTGATGATACGCGGTGACTGCCGCCCAAAGACATCTTAACACATGTCAGTTGCTAAGGCAACTTCATATAGAACAGGGGCAATATATGAAGTCAATCTCAAATGCATTGCCACTTCTGAGGACTGAGATGATCACATCATATATGAGTGACCCAAAAATTTAATAATTTTGTTCATAAGGAAACTTTTATTGAGTTACATCGCTTCCAAAGTCCTTTTTTGTAGTCTTACAGTATAAGTATTTGCGTTAAGGAGTTGCTACTCGTATGTAACTTATATTACAAGTAGCATTTACATATCTAAGAGACAATTAGCGCCAGGATATATGCGTGTTTTATATGCAAACTTTTTTATTTATGTCGTATTATATTTGCGAAATTTAACTATAAACCATGCTATTTCAAAGTATTTTTAAACGTCAAAGTAGGTACTTAATTAACTTGAAGGTATTTGTTGTAGGTATTTCAATACAGCCCATGCTAAAATAAGTAATTTTGCTTACACTATACAGGCTTTGTATACTTAATTTTCCCTAACCGCGATATTCATTCTAGAGGAATGTATTAATATTTTCTTAAATAAGGAACAAACACGAAATGGACAATAATTTTATTTTTCTCAAGTGCTACTTCAAACGAAATCATTTGTTCAGCCGGCTTAAATAAATATATATACCATATGTAAATATATCGGCATAAATATAATAAGCTGCTTACGATATATTTCGTTAAAAGAATTATAAAAAAAAAACAACTAGTGAAGAAATCCAAATGTTTTTATTTTGTTACTTTAATCAATTCTAATTTGTCTATAACTCGCTGATTCATCATCGCCGAACGTAAACTACTGAAGTTAGACACATTGATTTTGGACATTGGACTCCTTTCCTGGCTTAGGAAGGATCTTCTGATACCCGTAAGAGCGATAACTTGGGATTGAAAGATTGTTTGAAACTCATCCAGTTTTTAAGCAAACAGTACGGAAAATTATATATTTTGCTTTGGCGGTTTTTTTGTTTTAATGTTTTTAACGACGTTACTAGTAATGACATTCATTATTGTCCCACTGATGGGCACGGGACTTCACTCAAAATGAGAGTTAGTAATCATTGTTATCTAAGCATTGATATCTCTTGCCATTTTATAGGTAGTTCATTGATTACTTTGCAGAAAGAAATGCACAAGTTATATCAATAAAAGTTTTCAAGGCGGTTTAAATATCTGAATCGAAATTGTTTCCTTGCGAAAAGTTGTCCAAATTCCGAGAAAAATTCGTAATCTATTGTTGTGAGGTCCGAAAGTAAGATGAATGTCGATGACATTCGAATATGAGCAATAATTTAATATTCTTCAATGCAATGTTCGGTCTAGCGTTGTTCTGAACGAGCGTAGGCTAGAGCAATCGACCAGTTTCAGTTGTTTAACGACTAACTATTTCATCACGTTTTCTCATTGTGGCCAATACAGGTTAAACCTAATCACATGGTTAGATTTTTAAAAGTAGTAGTGGATGACATCTAGAATTCAACAGACACTCGCGAATACCTTTTTCTGAGTCAATTTTCGCTTGGGGCAAGATTGTCCGTTCTCCTGGATCCCATCGCTGTGATAACCAATGCCTATATTTCCTATTTTCATATCAGATCTATTTTTAATCACAATCATACTATTAATAAAAGCGAGTTAAAAAATCTTGTCGTTATTGTGACTGTTGAGTAACACAACGCAGCACATGATCGTTTCCTTGCCTCACTCAATTCTTGCGATACTCAATTTTAGTTTTTATTTTGTAATTTGTTTCAAGTGAATTAAAATATTTTTGTCACTCACACCAAAGCCTGGTGCTAACTCTGATATAGCTTACGATGGATCAGATTTCACGATCACTTTTAAATGTAAATTGTGAATAACGGTCTCCTACCGTCCATGGGATTTATTCTGAAAGGCAATAGTTTTGGAATGAATTCGTTGGAATCAAAACGAACAGGGTTTTCATTTACAGTAGCTTGTACACATTCAAAGAAATAAATCAAACAGTGCGAAAATAAATGAATTGCTAAATTTGAAACACAAATACACAAATCGAAATTAAAAATAAATTTGGACCCGAAATTCCTAATCAAACGGCAGATATTTGTAATCAAAGTGGCCAATTCATTACGCCAATTTCATATGTATGCACCTATTGCAATAAATCTGTTGTTTGATTATGTTACTGTTTGATATTTTGGTAAGTAACTAAAATTATATTGCAATTATTTGTAGTAAACAAACAATTATGTCAAATGAAACAAGTAGAAACTCTATTAGTATACTAATGGATACGCCGAATATCTATCTATAGATGCGATTTATAATTGAGGCAAAATAAATCATATATTATGCTTTTTGGGCCTTATATAATATTGTTTTCGTTACATTTAATTTACTAGAGTCGTCGTCGCCGCCCCATGTTGTCATATTGCCCCACAGCTGAGCACAGGCCTCTTCTCCACTTGATTTCCTCTTTAAGTAACAGGTGTTTAGACTTTAGCTCACCACATTGACTAAGTGCGAATCACCAATCAGCTATCCCTGCTAGATCTTACAAATTGAGAACATGAACTAGAGATTCAGGATTTTGCTTAGTCATTACATACACTGTTTACAAGGAATAACTTGTTTTTTTCATGGATTATTATTTTCACATTAGGCATTGTTGACATTAGACTATTGGGGCATTTCACGTCACGTAAATTATTTTAATGAGAAACGTATGAAGTAAAACTTTTAAACAACAACGTTGCGGCTTCTTCATGCGTTGAGAGAATTGCCGCAGTAAGAAACCGCCCAGTACTGCGCACGATACGTTTTTTGTCGTTCATGTATCCTAAACGAATTGAAATACCATTTTATTTATTTCTATATTATATTTTTATATTACAAACAATATTTTAAGGTAAAAATAAAAAAATAGGAAGTAAAAAAATATTGATTTCCGGGTTAACATATGAAAAAGCATTTTTTTCTAATGGACCTATTTTCACAAGCATTTTTTTAAGAAAACACATGAATATTCTCTAGTAATCACAATTTAGTTATTTTCAATTGCATTTAATTGACTACAAACAATATTTTTCAAATTCTATACCTTATTTTTTTATATTTGAAATCGTATAAATCACTATCTGTTAAAAAGAATATAACTATTTATTCAGGCCCTTGCCATGTTCAGTTAACCCTAGCAAATTAGGCATAGCAAATCATCACGGAATTCGATAAATGAAAAAAATGAGAATAAATCAGTACATCGAGACAAAGTTTGTTTCAGAGGAACTTTTATTACCGTAATGAGAATCTTAGGAAATGAAATGAAATATCTTTATTTTGTATAGGCCTACGCGGGCACTTAGGAATTGTCATTTACATTTCTTTTTTCTTACACCACCAACAGATCGGAAGATGAACTCAACTGAGAAGATCCGGCAAGAAACTCAGCTGGTTTGTCTTTTTTCTTTGTAATACTTTGTATTTTTTAACCGTCTTTTTTATTACATGGGCAATAAAAAGCTTGCTTTAGTATGTTGCCTTACATTTGACTAAACATTGGGCATGTTTGGCAAACAATAATAAGCTTACTGAGTAATACTGCCCTCAGAAGCTCTCTCATATATCTCATCTCATTTGAACTATATTTCGAGAAAATTGCGGCTTAGATCATAAGGTGCCTCATTTCTTATGATATCCGAAGCCACAAAATTTTAAAATCGTTCGAGATACCACTTTTACGTATCTGATGGCTGAATATATATTTGACTTGTTGAACTACAGGGTGCAACGATTCAGTTTCATTATTCTTAGGTTCAAGATACGATCTTGCATATATTATATGAGTAATGTACTCGAATAAAGGATGTTTTATAGAAGGTCCCTAAATTTGTGTATACCTCTAAGCCATTACTTTTTCTTATTCATGAAGAATCCCTCGTCGACTTTTTTACATCTTATTGATTTCTTTAAAGGCTTATTCAGTATACCTAGTCCCTACAATTTGCATTCTCTTTCATCATTCATACGCATTTTGTACAAGATGCCCTTTTACTCGAGACTCGAAAGACCTGAAATGTAAAATGATCCTATCTATCTAGATAGATATTGTAATATATATAATTCATTGGTATATACGTCTTTGACTAAAATTCACTAATATATTACAATTGGTATGTATCACATTGTTTAGTGATAGTATATTTTTTCTTTATAAAAATTGTATACCTACAAACATTTTATAAAAGTAACCTAACTCTAACGGTTTACTTTCAGCCGTGTTCCACTCCACGAATCGCTACGTAACTTTAACATTCAACAAATGTGCAATGTAATACAAAAATGATCGCTATACACGGAGGATAGTCACATACAACAAAACGACACGGGGATCCATTTTGTATTAATAAATCGATTATTAGAAGTATTTTTATATCGATACGTAGTATTGTACTAACAGTAGGTACAGACTTAGTAGGTACTGTCTTAACTATGAATTCATAATTTGAATTGGTAAGCAACGCCATAAGATTACGTTACAAAATTATAAATTGACAATACTCGTTTATTTTTCTATTTTTAACTTTCTTATTTTTTTCTTTTATAACTACCCTCTCCTGTCAATAACAAACTCAACAAAAAAAGGATAGAATAGAATAGAATACTCTTTATTGCACACTATAAATATAAAGAGAAATAACAATAACATACAATTATGATAAGTCGTATGCAATAGGCGGTCTTATCGCTAAGCAGCGATCTCTTCCAGACAACCTATGCATGGATTATTTAAAAGGAAAAGGAACAAAAAAGAATTAGTGAAACCGGCCCAGCTATTCTCATGTGATACGAAGACCAAGGGAAATAAGGATTAATTTACAGTGATGCCTCGACTTACGTTTCCCCGACTTACTCAAACCCGGAGTTAGGCGATTTTCAATTTACAAATTTTGGAAAATATAAACTTGGCCGAAAAGGTTATTTCCTCTACAAATTATAATATTAGCATGTTGAGAGGGAATTATGCGGCAGCCAAACAAATTTTGTTATATTTTATGATGACTTATAGAATTTCTAAATCATCAAAATAACTTCGGCTGGTGATTTTTAATTTGTATAATTTAAGATTTTAATAAACATTAATTGTCTGATTTGTTATTTTCTTCAGTTTTCGGCCCTAATTGAAAATAATTTGTATATACGAAATTATACCCCGACTTACGCGAATTCTACTTACGCAGTTATCACTCAGTCCCACCTATCGCGTAAGTTCGGGGTATTACTATATATATTCGTTAATACTTACATTTTCGAATGAACTACCAAAAGGTGGCCGTAGTCAAATAGTGACAGTAACATGACATTCGTCAAATATTCGTAGTTACAGAACTACGGGCGCAACAGGGCAAGAAATTATAATTTCCTCGACAGCCATTACCAAGTTTCCTATTGTGTGACGGTCGGTGGTTAGTCATTAGTTGAATGTAAGATTAATGAGCCGTTCCCACCATTAACGCGGTGATGACCTGTCACTTTCGATACAACAAAAGGCTGCCCTTAGGTTTATAGAAACAATCATTTACTAATTGCTAAGTTTTAAAATGGGCCAAAAGGCGATAGACCCGTAGTGAATAAATCCGCTGATTATTTATTCAAGTTTTACCCCGCCACAGATCAAAAGTTGGACGACTAAAAGATCCTTACTTCATAATTTTTGGTGTAAAGTAGCGCCCATGAAAATATTACAGAGATCGATTAATTTATCATATCCTCACTCCCCATACCTATCTTACTTCATCGTGAAGGAAGCAATAATTAATTACTAATAAGGATATGGTAAAGATACATAAATAATGACTTCAATTTAAGCCCGGTATTTCACGATGAGAGGCGAGAAATTATTGAGTTGTCACTATTTCGGAAGTATGCCGGCTACAATAATATTAACTTATTTCAAATCATCAATTATTTTCGATAACATCTGTGTAAAATAGAAGGAGGTCATTGAGTTGTACCGAAAGTGACATTATTTATCAAAATTCAATTTAATTTTTTTCTGCTGTTCAGACTAATAATTTTATTTATTCTGATATTCTGACACGATCCGTCGTTGTAGTTAAATTAAATTAAATGTCTACGAGGCGAGGTAGAATAGTTGTCTAACACATATAAAATTTCAGGTTCGATTCCGGCAAGATAGATTTCTGTATTGGTGTATGTGCTTGATGTCCTAAATACATGTCATCATACTTAGATTTTTTTGATAAGATTGAAGTAACATCCGAGCATGTTTTTTTTTTTTTTTTTTGCGCCCTGTACCTGTGAAGGCACGGAACTACCCCTATGCGGAAGGGCGGGGGTGAATGC
>DWNE01004285.1:0-15397 GCA_018249875.1 Cecropterus toxeus
TATTGAAACCGAGATAACATCAGAGTCTTACCTAAAGTTGGCCTAAGGACTAAGTTAGAACGCCTCGTATAAGAATATATATATTTTTTTTATAAATATGAAGTAGCAAACGAGCAAGCGGCCCACCTGATGGTAAGTGGTTACTGCCGCCTATGGACATTTGGGAGCAACTGCATAAAGAACAGGGGTTCTATATGAAGTCTATCACAGATGCGTTGCTACTCCTGAGGACTGAGATGTTCGGCTCATATAAAAGTGAGCCGGCAACCACACCCTTTCACCGAAACACAAGAACCGCTTCACGCTAGAAATAGGTTTGGCGGTGGTACTTCCACGATCGAACTACATTGGTTCTACCACCTGGCAAATTCAATTATAAGTAATAATTAATTTAATTATAAGTAACTTCCCTTACCACACCCTTGAAACCAAAATACAGCAGCGTGGCGGTGGTGCTTCCGGAGTTGAACCAAAAAGGGTTCTACTATCTCCAACATAGTTACAAATGGTTCGTGTAATACTCACGGCGCTATGTAGCTATTTATTCATTGAGAACTTGCCTTTTTATTACAAAAAGTACAACGTAATCGTTGCACGAACATCTTTACTATATTACATAAAAGTATGAAAGACTTTCTTCAAGAAAATATTTAATTATTTCTCTTAAAACATTCCCGTAGTTACCGGCTTCTAGAGAAAGTGCGGCGGTGCGGAGAGCCTTTAATTTAAATACTTTTCAGTTTTCACACCATAACCGTAGACTTACAACATAGTCTTATATAAATCAGATACGCATGAGAGCAGTTAATCTTACTTCCTATAGTTTCGCTTGAAGCGCAGCTGCAATACTTTAATTACAAAAAATGCGAACACGTTACCTTTTAAGATAACTTGGCGCTTCTGATGCTTGATGTAGGGATGGCCAGTCTATCCGAATAAAATCGATTATGGAATCGAAGAGTAGAATCGATTCAAAAAATCAAAAATCAAGTGAACGAATCTGAAAAATCTTATCTTCGATCTGTATCTGCTTTAGGAATATATCGACAAAAAAACCAGTCACTTCTGTCAGCCTTACCGCCCTTGACCGAGAAATTTGATTAACAAAATAAGCTCAATATGAAAAATATATCAAACCAAAGATTAAGGAAAGCACTGTGTATATTCGTAACTTATTAAATTCAGTTGTTGAAAAAACAATTCGAGGCGCTAACTCGATGTTGTGGGCCCAAAAATCGACTATTTGATAAATTGACCTTACATCGTTCACATCCCTAGTTTGAAGCTTAAATTATAGCCTGACAAGATGTCCGTTCGATCGGTAACGACTTTATTATCACTTACTGGGAGTTTTACCTCATTTTTATGCCAGATAAATCTCTGTGTCCGTCTCAGAAAGGTATTTATTGAGCAGCTAGAATTTCAGTGCCTAGAAATGTTGTACATAAAAAGAGAAATCTGCAGGATGCAAACTTCATAAATATGTTGACTATTTATGATTTAAATATGAATTTATACATTTTAATATGTAAGGGGTGTTCACTGTATGCGGTTTTGAATTTCTTTGTGACTGATATTTTGATTCAGTACCATGCATCGTGGTAACGGCGAAATTAGGTACCATTGACTTCCATGGTTTTTGTGTATTGTGTGTAGAGTTAGCACAGATAATTAAACTTTTTATACTAATTAAAAATGTTTATTAGTAGGTAGTAGGTACCACGGCTATTAAACGTACAAACACATAATGTATGTAGCTTAGGCAATAAAATATTTTTTAACTACACAACCGATGTTGGTAAAAGACGTTTTAATTTTAAAATTTCTTAAACACTTTTGAAACAGAATTCAATAGAATCGAATATATTTTCTTGTTTCTTACTTATAATAATCAATATGAATGACCAGTCTTTTATGTAAACTGCATTAGAGGTCCTTTATAGTCGTGCGATATTTGTTTATTACTTCATTATTTTCTTGCGGATATCACGATTATCAACACAATAAAGTTACCTTTAACTGAAATAGACTGTTTGTGGTAGAATCCATGCGTTTAGATCGAGAAAGTACCCGTGTCAGACTTATTTCAACAAATATTTCACTGAAAGATGTTTTGTAAAGGTGGTAGTTTCGTACGGAAAGCTGGTTTTCCCCAGTTCTATGTGGAGTCGGTTACAGATGGACTACATATCTCCTTACCAATATATTCTACTGTGTTCTAATAAAATCTATAAAAAAAGCGACCATCTTTGCGCAGTAGTGGCAATGGTAATCATAGACTTTAGAATCAATCATGTACAGCAGATGAACTGCATGCTCGTTTGCTGCTATTTATAGAAATTAACAGAAAAATAATCCGAAAACACTGATTAACTAACTACGATAGACGTAACGTCATCGAACATTGACCTCGATAGTAGCGAACGGAATAAAAGGATTCCTTCACCAACATCGACCTTGCAGGCAATCCGGCTGATAAACTATACCCAATTATCTTTTCTGGCCACTTAGGTACTGTTTCACTACATGCGATAAGCGATTTGATACGCCGCAAGTAAAAGCATTTTTTATTAAATGACTGCAATAAATGAAAGAAAGTTATTCTCTTCCTTTACTTATTCGAGAAAGCTTTTCTTTTTTCTTTACTTATAAAATTACGAAGGTATAAGTAACTTATTGACGCTCAATAAGAATTTAACTTTTATGATGTATTTTTTTTTATTTATTTCTGAAATAACGCAAGCTTCTTTTATTTTATCTTTCCAGACGAACTTTGAAAAAGTTCTAGAAGTTTAGTGGGAATTTCATTTTATTTAATTTAAACGACTATATCAATGATTTTTAGTTTATTTTCTATATGTCCTGTGAAACGAGTGTCTAATATAAAATGTCAGTAGGTATAATTAATTTTATTTGCATGTACCGTGTACTGTTGTTGGTTTAATACGTGAGATTACGTATCTCACTCACAATGCAATGACCACGCTTCATGGCTTGTGAAGCATGCAAGTGTGTTTATATAAAAAATTGATTATCTGTGCAGGACATCTGACATCATTCTCAGCTTGAAGAATTTCCGAAGAATTCAATTAAAAGATAGGTGATATAGAATTACACTATAGTCGTATATCCCGTTTTGGTTCTTATTCCAATAGAAAGTAATGTTACCAATCGACAATCAGGCCACTAAGGCATGATCCACTCAAAAATATTGGAGTAGCTGTACCAAATTCTATGGGAGCCGCATGGTCAGTGCTGGCTCTAAAATAGTGTACCTGAGTTTAGCATCGCAGGCACGCTTCGTCATCAATACGATAAGGACACGGGAATTTACTCTCAGATTGGGAGAGTTTCCGGCCATAGACTACCGATATCCGACGTCCATCATCATAGTCCATCTAGACATTTGCATAGCAGTCACAAATTACGAACAGACGCCACCATCAAATCATGCTGCTTCCGATCAGCACACAGAATGTAGAACACAATGTGAGGGTATTTTATAATATTTAATACTTTTAAACAAATTCAATCATGTATCATTAAATGAGCAAACAATTCAGACATCATACAAAATTATGATTAGCATTAACCACATCTTAAATGATCTTAAAGTCACTCACACAACTGCAAATTGCACTTCAATGCATCGTTCCGCAAGACATTGTATTCCTTCTTTGGCATAACAATAGACCATGAACTGCAAGCAAGCAAGCAAGGAAAAAATGTTCCCTAAACGAAATTTCCATACAGCTCATATTCAGAATAATAGACGACAGAATAACAACATTAGGGTACATTCGCGAGCACGTATTCAGTTCATACGCGACAACAAACACAATTTTCTACCACGTTCACGTTACTCTAGAATCAAATAGGCAAATATTGATAAAAGCAAAGCCGATCGACTTGGCAGATGTCGGACGGAACGCACCCTCCATATAATTTAATGTGGAAAGGGGGAATGACAATAGCTATCGATTCTGTATAACCCCAGGGAAATCGGCTCTTCATCACCGTTTTACAGTATCATCGGGGAACAACAGTTTATTAATATCAATGCTCATTTTTTCACGGTTCAAACGTAACTGATCGTTTTTGAATTGTACAACGCTAATGAGACCGTTCGTTGTGTCTTAAGGGTTATAAGTAGATCTTTGTTTAATTTTACTTGGGTAGGCAGTAAAACCATTTGTGGTTCGACTTAGGTATTATCTCCACACCTGTATCTGCTTTATGATAGCATTGTTAAGCGCTCGTTGTGTTCTGGTTTAACCTGTAAAATATGTTAAAATTGCATTAAAATGGATAGTTGAGTTTCAAACTTTGTATTATGATACCATGATGCATATTACATTCAAATATGTTTTTAACTACTTCATAAACACTTTGAAGGTATTCAAATTAACGTCTATCTAATGAAGAATTTTTTTTTTATCTGATTGAAGTAGCAAACGAGCATGCAGTCCACCTGATGGTAAGTGGTCACTGCCGCCCATAACCTGTAAGCAACTATAAATAGAACATGGATTCTATCTGAAGTGAATCACAGATGCGTTGTTACTCCCGAGGACTATGATGGTCGCCTCATATAAAAGTGTGCCGGCAACCACGCCACCAAATACGAGTATATATATGGAATGAAATATCTTTACTTTGTATAGATTTCCACAAGAAATGTTGTATCTGTAGTTAGTTACAGCATTTTTATGTTGAATGAAATAACAGTAGATGACGTTCTGATTAATGGATTCCAAACAGAAGTTTCCGCACTTCACCTCATTGTTTCCTATTCCGTCATAATTTCAATTTCACACTGAAACCAAACTGATTCTCAAGAAATTGACATTGAATAATTAATGGTTTCGGGGTAAGCGACCCTAATGTCCTGAGTGATTGTTGTTGAGGATTCTGTTCGGTGCCGAAATCTTGTTATCACTAATTTAATCTACCGCACCTTGTAAAACCTCAAGCTATTTTATTTCAGGCTAATGACAGGGTCCGATTTCCAATGAATATGATACTTTAATGAGTGCTATTAATTGCTTCCTAATTCTCCAAAAGTAAAATAGTAATCTCTCTGTTTTGTACTCTCACAAGCAAAAACATTGAAAAGAAAATTCTATTTCGTTTCTTTCCGGTATTCCCAACTTCCAGTTTCCAAACAATTCTTCATACCGATTCGTGCTTTTAATATTCCCAAAAACTTTATATTGAAACGAAAAATAATCGGGAGGTATTTCTTAATTTTTCATTCAGCTCACTGGGCCACCGGAGTCCCTCGAGTTTACTTTTACTTAACGAAACCTTATTTAAAATAAACAGGGCGATGTAAACGGTAAACGTGCCTCAAATTCTGAACGCTTCAATATCGCTTTATTATTTTCGCTGGCAATAACAGCTTTCAACATAAAGCGTTTCGTTTCAGACAAAACTATTCGTGAAGGAGGAATTGAAAGGAATACTATATATTGAAATGCTCATTAAATTTTGTTTAGTTGAAATTCACAAAACTTTCTAATAACTTAATTTTATGTTTAACTCTTTTATGAGTTTTATAACGTTTACATTTACCATGTATAGGTCCAATGATATTTTTCATTTTAATTTTAATCTTTGAAATTTTAAATTATCAACATAAAATAGTTAAGCATCATTTTCTAGCTATTTTGCATCGGCCCGTATTGCCGGACGCGAAACCTAATTGTTTGAGCAAGCTAGTTAAGACTTTTACGAGTTAACATAGTTGCAATCTCTAATCTCACAAGCACTTACTATACGATATAGCATAAATTACTCTGTTGCAGTAATTGCAATACGCGGCTTCTGATTTTATTGCAATGCCAATTACTTAGTCAGTGAGTTACTGATTATATTGGTTGATATATATCTAGTTATATTTCATATAAACGTATCAATTTGGATAGAAGACGTGTAGTTTAATATTAATTTAATGCACACTACTCTAAAAAACACTCATGTTAGTCTGTACGTACTTTAAAAATTGATTTGAATCTGTATCTGTTTTATTTTGTATATATTTACACTAATAGAAACTCGTCATAGACAAGTGTTGATAAAACGACTTATGTTATGAATAATATCTCGCATATTATTTATTTATCATAAACAAACCATCAACTATAAAAACATCTTAAATCGAAAAACGAATACATACGTTCTAAATCTTAAGTAGAAACCTTTAGTTTTGTAATTCATGAGCAAGATTATTACATGGCTTTGTTGCTCTGTCATGATTAACGTTATCAGACTTAATATCGTCATCATATCACCCAATATGGATTACAAGAACAGGTGAACATTCATGCATTTGTTTTTATCTGCCTCGAACGAGATATTACAGTTCACTCCCACGTGGATATCTGCATACCTTCACTGACCACAACTACACGGACCACTTCAGTCCGTTTACTTTCCGTAACCCTATTTCAAGGGACCACACTAAATCAGCCTCCTCTTAACAATGCCCAAACACGAAAATTTAAGCAATAAACGCCGCCTACAACGGATCACTGACCAAATAAGACTTTATTGCGATTTCATTGACAAAGCCTTTGATTTTACGATCCATTTTGTCGTAATACAGACATTGTGATATCTGAGTGTTGTTAATTTAAAAGTATCGGATTTACGATAAACTGGACCGTAACATAAATCGTTTAATTGAAAATCGCATATAGCTTTTCCTTAAACTCAAACAGACGTAAAGATAAAATCAACGGAAATGAATTTTGTAATTTCTTATTTTTAAACACACGACCATCAACGAATAAGAGATCTATTGAAATTTTCTTGTCATTAAGATTATGATCAAGCATAAGTTTATTAGCTGATATTATAAATGCGAAAGTTTGCAAAGATTAGTGTTTATTACTTTTTAATGCCAAAACTACTGGTCGGCTGGTCGGATGTCGCTGAAATTTGACACACGAAATTTGACTGTGAGTAAAATTTCAGCAGTTCAACAGTTTATGACTTAAATTAATGCACAGGATACTCAATACAATACTAGACGTGACGTGAAGCGAATCGCGCGATAAGTAATAATTTACAAAATTTCATTAAGCAGCACATAGATTTTTGTATTTTTTGTTTTTTTTTTGTTTTTTTTTTGTTTTTTTTGTTCTAGTTTCTCTCATTGCTTTAATTTTGTATTGACTCTTTTGTGCGCCTCATAATTGTTTTAATTTATTGTTTTATTTTTTTTTATTTACTAAATGTTGAAGCGAACAATCAAATTTATTAGTTGCTATATGCGAAAACAGATAAATGGTGTATTGTTAAATTAATCGTTAGTAATCTGGTTATAAATCATTTCAGTTTTCCAAATAAAATAAAAATAATAATAAAATTAGCCTAGTAATGTATATTCATTTGCATAAAAATATTTAATTGCAAAAGAGAAGTTTGCTTAAGTAACAGATACCTGCTGACATTCTTGATTCGTTTCCAAACCTAGCGATATTATTTTATTACATTGTCTTCGTAATTTACTGGCTTTAGTATCCTATTCGCTGCTCGAGCGATAGTAAAACAAGTCCCTAATATAGCGCAGTAGGAATAAATTGTCTCGACTAATTAAATATTGAACAACTTCCTAACTCGATCCGTCACTTCTAACACTTTCAATTATACATTTACATATTAATGCAGCGAACTAACTTTCAATTAGTTTTGCTTTTATTAATTCTATAAGTTTATTGAGTACGTTTAATTGGTTTTTAATAGTTTTTTAGGGTTCCGTATCCAAAGGGTAAAACGGGACCCTATTACTAAGACTCCGCTGTCTGCCCGTCTGTCTGTTTGTCTCCAGGCTGTATCTCATAAACCGTAATAGCTAGAAAGCTGAAATTTTCACAAATGATGTTTGTATTTCCGTTGCCGCTATAACAACAAATACTGAAAATTAAAAATTTGTAAATATTAAGGTGGTTCCCCATACAATAAACATGTTTTTTGCTCAATATTGTAAATAATGGTGCGGCACCCTTCGTGCGCGAGTCCGACTCGCACTTGACCGATTTTTAGTTATGTCATTCAGATTTTATCACTCGTTACGAGTATTACTCTAGGCTATTGTCTGATACTTACCTAATATGAATTGCTATTTTATTTTTAATTAAAGCTTTGGTCAGAGTTTACAGGAAACCATTGTCGTATATCAGAGCATATACGTAATAACAACCCTATGAGAAGTGATAGCGTAATTCATGAAACTTCGCTTCACAATCGAGGATCCAAGGTTCAAATCCCAGGCACCGCTATTTTTCTAAAATTATATACGTATAGGAGTTAATTATCACGATTTTAGGGTGAACGAAAACGTCGTAAGGAATCCTACACGCCTAAGAGTTCTTAAATTTTCAAAGGTGTGTAGTCTACCAAATCGCACTTGGTCAGCGCAGTGGACTATGCAATAAAACTCGATCATTCAGGAAGAAGACCCGTGCCCAGCCGTGGGACAATAATGGGTTGCCGAAAAACCCTACGCCTAATAAGTCACCGATTCAAATAAAATAAGTAGTACCTACTTTTCCATTAACATTTGCCTTAATCACATAAATTTCCTAATTAAATTACTCGTCTTTTGTCATCATCTCGTCATTTTATGAGGATCAAAAGTCAAGGTTTTTTATGAACCTATCCTTTATATTAAAATCCAAACTACTCGCCGTATATTTCTCGTTGTAAGAAAGCTATAAAACGGAAAATTGATATGGGGATGTAAATTTTATGTCAGTCTATTACAGCCCCATATAACCGACAAGGCCTAACGAGGCTCGTGAAAAAGTTAGCCAATTTGTTGTCTTAGCCAAGTTTACGTGTTACGTTCGGGGGTAATATTTCTTCACGGACGGGCCACTTTTCCTTTTTGATGGTCCAAAATTTATTAAAAGCGCTTTTTATATTTCTTTCTATATATTGAGATACTTTTGAGTAGATTCAATGGTCATGCTTATTTTGTTTTATAAGGTTACTTACATCATCCAATAGGTATTTGGTTGTTATCGTTTTTTAACCGACTTTAAAAAGGAGGAGGTTCTCAATTCGTCTGTATTTTTTTATGTTTGATACATCGAAAGTTGTGGATAGAGTGGACCAGTTTTCGGTCGGCGCTCATATACTTGTAGGACGTAGATTCGTCGTTGTAATCTAAGAAAATAGATTTGAGCGCCGACTTCGGGACTATGCACTATGTACTGTGTACGTAAGAAACCAACATATATTTAAATTATTTTATTGGTTTTTGGTGGCATTGAAGTCGGTTCCTATTTTTTGTAAAAAAAGTTTATTTGAGTTCAATGGTCATGCTTATTCTGTTTTATAAGTTTTGCTTACATCATCCAATGTAGGTTGGTTGTTATCGTTTCTCGTATCCGGATATACTTCACTAACTGTAAATACTTAACCAACCCACGCAAAGACAGATCAGGAGTTTAATGTTATTTTTTTTAAACCCGTCATGGATACTCTTCTATCTGAGAGCAGTGTATATAGGATTTTCCTGAACTTCTACCAAATAAGAACTTCTACCCTACGATGTTTCACTCCACACCCAGTTGAGGCATCTTGTCCCTTTTGCAGTATATCTTGCGGTAGCTTTGGCGGCGTTGCGCCCCTTTAAAGTCTAAAAAAAGTTGATTGATCTTTGCTAAGGTTGACTAGTACCCGTTAATTTCGTTATACCAGTTAATTACATCTTACCAGTTAATTACGGACCCAAACGTACATAGAACAAAATAATTCTGTTAATCATAATATTTTTATTAGCAACCATCATACAAAGAGGTAAATAGAAGGCAATCTCTGATGTAATCACTGTAAATAAACGTTTATCGTATACTAGTCTAAAAGAGTCATTCCGACAACAATCTGCGATGTGTGACATCATCGACAAACTCTTACTTACTTACTTACTTACTCCGCTGGCTCAGCGACCCAAAGTGAGTCTTGGCCTCCGATACGAGAACTCGCCACTGGTCCCGGTCTTGTGCGGTTTCATGCCATTGCGGTTTCATGCCATTGCCCAAATTGACGCTTGATTATGAAGTTCAGTGCTTTATTGTATGGCCAAAATTTAAAAGTATGCTTTAAAAACCTGCCAAGTTCGAGTCGGACTCGCGCACAAATGGTTCCGTACCATTATCTATAAAACATTACCCGTTAAATACTCGTTAATTTTGTTATACCAGTTAATCCCATGATACCAGTTAATTACGGACCCAAACGTACATAGGATAGAATCATATTATTTTTTGTTAGCAACTATCATACACAGAGATAACTAATAATCTCTGGTATCACTGTAAATAAACGTTTATCGAGTATACAAGTATAAAAGAGTCACTAGTCACTATGACAACAATCTGCGATGTGTGAGATCATCGACAAACTCAATTGCCCAAATTAATGCTTGATTCTCAAGTTTACTGCTTTATTGTTTGTCCGAAATTTATTTTAAAATCCGGCCAAGTGCGAGTCGGACTGTGCACGAAGGTTCCATACCATTTTCTATAAAAAAACAACAATCACGTTTGTTGTATGGGAATCTCCCGTAAATATTTATTTTATTTTAATTTGCGGCAAATTAATAGCGGCAACATACGTCATTTGTGAAAAATTAAACTGTCTAGCTAACACGGTTAATAAGATTCAGCCGGGTGACAGACAGACGGACAGCGGAATTTTAGTTATAAGGTTTTTAACCCTCTGCGCACGGAATCCTAAAAAATAGTGCCTGCATTCAATTATTATTTCGAACTGAATTTAATTTCATTCTGTATGAAAACCATGTGAACGAAGTTTCAATTATATTATTCACATAATATAATTGAAACAAAACGAAATTATAATATGTAATATCTTTTTTGATCATTAAACCAAACTAAGATTAGATTTAGAATCTTCCTAAAATAAATTCAACAAAGAACTTAAACACGAACTATCTAACTTATCTTACATAGAGTCTACCTACGCAGATGACGTACTCTAGATCAGAGTTTTTCAAACTTTATTACCTATGCCGTTGCCCACTCATGACCTGGTCTCCCTCTTATGAACCAACGAAACAGTATATCACAATTTCTTAGGAGGGTAAAAAACAATTTCAATGTGCACAAAATGAAAACAAGGCTTTAAGGTCGCCGGCCCTTCATTTCAAGATTTAAACATTGTATAGTCTATGTCACTCTCCAAACTAATGATAAAAATTCTAATGATAAAACGTTTCTAATGATATGTCATATGTCATAATCCGTCAAGCCGTATGGTGTAGTTTTCCAAAGAGATTGGCATACGTACAAACATGCTTGTTTGTACGTATGCCAATTTCTTGTTTGTATGCAGATATGTCAATAAATACATTACATACATACATATATACGCTCGAAAAACATTGCCCTTCAGACGCATCGGGTAATAAAGACTTCCAGGGTTTTTAAATGAATAATAAATCTGTTTTTATAGTAAACTGTATACAGAAAACAATGTGCTGCCATCCGGTACTTTATTGTCGTAGGCCGGTACCGAATCGCGACCCACTGTTTAGGAAACGCTGCTAGATTACATAGATATTTGTATACCTACACTTGTTTTGATCAAAACTGACCTAAATGACTGCTGCTTATGTTGCAGTTGCAGATTTATTGCTAATTCACCGTTTATCACGCCCTGCTGGAGTTATGAAACTGCTTAACAGATAAATGATGACCGTGACTGTATTATACCGTCGATTAGTTTCGCCAATTCTGTTTTATTTATCATTACATCTACATTTACCGTGGATAATTATGTTGGTTATTTCAGTTTATGTAAATCACAAATAATGCAACGTTTGATGTGTAAATATACTTAGTGTTTAGTCGTGATATGGAACCTAAAAACGAATTAGACGTAGGTAGGGTCGATAGGTTAATTACCACTAGTGCTTGTCTACCATTTCTCCTCGCCACCGCAGTTTCGCCGTTACCACGAACCATGTAACTGGGTCGAAATATCGGCAAGAAATTCCACATATCATGTACCCGTAACATATTAAAAATTGTCATTTCCGCGATAATATTGACCCAAAATCATATATGGAGGAACGTTGTAATATTGATTGATATCAATATTACAAGGTTTTTTCTTCTTTATTTTAAAAACACGCATTCTACACTCATAGCGCCACACTAATATTTTCTCCTGTGGGTGCCATGGATACACAAAGACGAATACACAAACACCCAGACCCAGAACAGAAATTGGACGCGCATTGGACATTTTTTGAGATGGGAAAAACCATTGAACTCGCGACACTGTTACCATAAGCAACATCTCTGTATATGACTATGTCCATATGTTATGTATGTACGCACATATGTAGATACACATACATATTACCATTTTTCACCTATGTCTGCACTCCTGGAGTACTATTTTTTATTATGTGGGGATTATTAGTGTGGAAAGCGTGTGCTTTTTATTATTTGAATAATGTGAAATGATTTTGCCAAATTTACGAAAATATATCTACTTAAATTGTAAGATACTTAGACACATTTATTTTCTGGCTTAAGCCTTGAAAAATCCATGTTATCACCAGTGAAAATCAGACTATTCGTAGAATTGCTTTAGTTATTCTGTTTTGTTTAAAGTTTTCCCAAATCTAGATACAAATGTGACTACTTGTATCCCCGCCAACCGCATTGCAGCAACGAGGATTACGCTCACTTTGAACAGACAGAAAAAACTTATCTAGACATAGAAGAATTTTATCAAATAATGTGATAGAAAAACTCTACTTTTTGATAGACTAGTAAAATCGTTAAAAACATTAAAACAAAAAAAAAACCGAATGCTTTTAATGATTTTTTGTTCATATGTATACATAATTATATAATTTAACACTTATTTAAGTTTTCGACAAAGTAGTCAAGTATTACAATATATATGTATATATATTTTTACATAGGTCTATTTACTAGCTTTCATTTCATACACATATTGTCGTAATAGTTTTTCCTCTATTTCCAGGCGTATTTTTTTTAAATTACACAGCTTATGTCACTATGCATACTGAGACTATTCTAATGATATGTCATTACAATCCGTCAAGCCGTTTTGGCTGTAGCGCGTGACAAAGAAATGAACATACATACGAACATACATATGAACATACATACATACGTACGCTTGAAAATCATTACCTTCCTTCTGACACGGTCGGGTAATAAAGTGCTAAAAAGTAAATAAACTAATCGAATTTATTCTGAGATATTACGAACAACTAAGTTCACTTTTTTAATAATATTGGACGATGTTAAGAAATTGGTTCTTTAAAGCTTAGTTATTAATTAAGCAATATAGATTTAATAAATATCAACGTAATATGCTTCGCAATTAGTTTAATTTCTTTGTTCCCAATCGAGTGACTTAAAACAGCTAAATACAAATAAGCCAGTTTCTAACTAGCAAGTGGACGTAATAATCAATACTGAATTGATTCCAAGAAATATAAAGCAATAATTAGCAATTGTTTATTAATTAATTATGAAAATTAAACATTTCCATTTTGCGATCCATCGCCATCGAAACCGTCAAAATTAGAGCTTGCGTTAAACAAATTAAAAACAAACTCTAACGAACTCTTCGTTTTGTAATTGAAAAACTAACAGAATGACAATTTAGATGAATAAATTGGGACTAGTTCAATTCATACATTTTTTACAACACACTAACTCTATATTTAGTGATTTTTAGGGTTCCGTATCCACAGGGTACAAACGGGACCCAGTTATTAAGACTTCGCCGTCCGTCTATCTATTTGTCCGTGTGTGCTTCTGTGCGTCTGTCTGTCTCACTATCATCAGGCTTGGACTCATGAACGTGATGGCTAGACAGTTAAAACCTCCACAGATAATGTATTTTTGTTGCTGCTATAAGAACCGATAATTAAATGCAAAATAAAATATTTTTAAAGGAAAGCTCGCATAGAACAAACGTTTTTTTTATAGATAATGGTACAGAACCCTTGATGCGCGTGTCCGACACGCACTTGGCAGGTTTTTATAACATAGTAACTAAATAGTTCGTGATTTTTTTACTTACGTCATTGAATCCATTCATGGATTTGATTCAATTAACGTCTACCCGCGATTGATTCTAAAATGCCAAACGTGCAAAAACTCTGTATACCCAAGGCATTAGCATTGCGATCTGTCGTGAGAATAACTTCCTCGTACATGTACTTATTATCACATAACATTGAGCTAAGTATATATATATAAAAGAGAATCCCAATTTCCCTTGAAGCATCACACGTGAACGGCTGAGGCGATTTTACAAATTATTTTGAATTTGTTACTATCAAGATAAGGATGAAAGGAAAAAAATGAAAAGTTACGTAAAATTAAAAAAAAATCCTAACTATTTTAGCGTTTGATTCAACTGTTACACTTGCCAATTAAGAACAATGAATAACTGTCAGATTTACGAATTCGAATTCGAAATCTCTAGTTAAGACAGAACAAAGTCGGTTTACAATAAGAGTTTGATACGACTTTTGTCTTATTCTTATCCATGTCTCTTTTCTCTTTTAGTCTGTCTATAAATTTTACATACAAAGACATAAAGAAGAAGAAAAACGAAGAAATAAAGAAATATGTAGTAAGTGTACATTACATATTTTTTATTTCTTACTTCATAAGTATCAAAATGTACTTTACTATTACTATTTATTTACTTACCTTGCCATTGCTACTATTTAAGTTAACCTCGCGAATGCTATTAACGTCTTGCTATTGCGAAATAGCAGTCAGCCGTGCATCTACATTGAGTTGCAGTCGCCATATCAATCAAAGCGGTCACATGGCGCCCAACAACGCGCCGATAGCCGCAGTAATTGTCCACTGGAGCCTTTTAATTGGCGCCTTTTTGTTTAATAACATAGCAAGTAACAAGCTAGCAATGACAGTGAATATTAACGACCTTAGGCATGTGTTGAATGCACTGCGGTAAGAGGATAACGATGTAGATAAGCGAAATACATCAAGTATGTGTGTCAACAAAACCGATGAATGTATATAGAACATTTTTTTGGGTTGTCAATAAGTATTTGTTTATACCACGCCTTGTAACTAAAGATTGCTTAGAACAGCTGCCCTTCTTACTGGTTGACTCATTTAACAAAGTTTAAAAGGCGTCTACAGGCGACATAGAAGGGAATTTATAAATAGTGCATATGAAATCCGGATACTTCTTATCTGAGGAAAATCAATATAAAAAATAGTGATAAATAATCAATGAATAAAAACCAATCACACTTAAGTATTATTAACTTGTCAAAAACATTTTTTTTTTTTATGACATGAACACATCCAGACGTTGAAGAATTCAT
>DWNE01004286.1:0-15397 GCA_018249875.1 Cecropterus toxeus
GATTATTGTAAATCACCATAGCAGGATAAACATTTACTCAATATTTGTTTAAAATAAGAGCATTAACAAGTTATGAACATATAGTTGTTATATATTGTTATAACATATATTGAGATTATAATGTACTTTTGATAGCTTGTGTTCGACCTTATTACATAGATTTATTACGCTGGTACAAATATGTTTCACTTTTATCAAAACTCTACATGTGTACAGTATTCATGAAAACTTTTGGAAAGCAAATGTCTTAATAAATGTAGGTGTTTATTATTTATCTTTAGTATTTCGGACTGGCCGAAATGAAGGAAAAGAATGAAAGATTAAAGAAGAATATTTAAATTCAAAATATTAAATATATTGACGTTTGACACTACACTCAAATCACCCATTCATCATTTGATTGCCGACCAGAACTAAGTATACTTAATAATTATATATTTTATTCTTTTTTGTGATGGTCAAGGGACCTTACGGAAGAAAAGTGGAAAGGTGACCGCTCGTCAAATATTGTACACGGAAGAAGGAGGTATTTACACAACTATTTTAAATCGATCTTGAATAAATTTGCGTACTTTTATGCATCTGTTATTATGTCGAAAAAGTTGCCTTAATGAAATCTTGTCTAAATCCTCAATGATTGATATTTTTCAAATTATTCAACACTCAAGAAAGTATTCATTATTTATTACGTTTATCTTTTAACTTTAAATTTATTCATATTATTGATAGTAGCTAATCTAGATTGCCAAGACCTGACAAGATGTATGTAGCTAATTGCACGCCAATGCTAATATTGACCCATCCATCCTTGACGGTAACTATCTAATTTTAAAATGTATTCCATAGGTAATCCAGTTATCTCTATTTAGCTTTAGTAACAAATTTATTTTAATGTTATAATAAAAACATTTTTCAGAAGTCTAATGAAAAACCCTTATATTCGACTAAGTAGGTATTCCCTTATATTTCATCAAGTTTACACATCAGTTACAGTTTTACTTTTATCTATTTGTTAAATCTGACTTGTATAATTGTAACGAATACTTATTAAATTGTTGATGAGACATTCAAACAATGCAATAGAAATACACATTTCATGATTACTTTTACATGAAATTATTGACTTATAAGTGATTATTATTTATTGACGTTACATGGTATTCGTTATGAATATATTAAAAAATGTAAATACGTGAGTAATATATGCGTGGTCAGACACGTACTTAATCATTATTTTATGAACTCAAAAAGTTATTTGATAATCCTAATGATGAGTAAATAACCGTGTCGTATTGATTTGTTGACTACTGTACATCTTAATGTCAATAGTTTATTAAGTATTATGTAAATAAAATTTTAATATGATTCAATTGCTGCTTTCGAATTAAATTACATAACAATGAATATTAAAGTACCTATTACTAAAGTTAAGGAGTTAGATACACTTGTAAACGAAAATGCATTGTTTTATGTAAGAAAATATTTAAAATAAGCAGCTCAAAACTTTTCTCTTTCTCAATCACAGGGTATTATAATAGTTTTCCATAGAACAGTATAAAAACCTGACATAATAGCGTTATTACCGGTAGTGGTCGTAGTGCTACCGAGTAATTACCTTTCATTCGTTGCTGAAAAAGAAAGCCTGAAACACATACGTGACAAATCGGGCTGATTGCTCATAGATCATGCAAATAAAACGGAGCTTGTGCTACTATCGAGACACATCACGATTCGTTTGACGTGACTCTCACGTACCCCGCCGATGTGCGCTCTCGTGACTCCGTGAGTGTGCTGCGTACTACGCGCTGGCGTGCCATCAATGCTATATTACGGTTAGGTTTTAATCAAGGTCTTAATCGCATCTAAGCTTTTGAATTAAGCTAAATTCATAAAACACTTACTTTTTTGCAAGCCACTAATAAAAACTGGGGAAACGATATAAAACAGCAGATACTGTAGGCTATGAAACGGGTGTCATCTTTGTGATGCTCGTAGCTTGACGTCTCTGTTAAGTGACGTACGTCTTATTCTCTGTCATGTACTTTGTTGATATATGTCATTAAATTTCTTAAGTATTTAATAAAGTTCTTATTACACATACCTATAAGCTAAAACATATCTAGTATTATTCTGTACTAAGTGTTTGCAAATTTGGTTTTGATTTCAATCAAGTCCCAAACATGTACCTAGAACCTAGCCGTTAAAAGAAAGAAGACTAAAAGGAAAACTTTTATTAAAACATTCTCGTTACACTTTTTCATCAGTAATAATAACACTAATAAATGTAACGTTTTTAAATATAGCTATCTGTAACTCAAATACGAGTGTATGCCATGTTTGTACTCATTTTTTGTAGCCGCATACATCAATCTGCGGTGCGCTGGTTTGCGTATAAACTTTCTTCAACGCTGCTCGAGCTCTGTCAATGCATCATCATTATTGATTGACCGTTTGACCCCAGCCAACAATTTGTTACTTTTGTATTGTAGCAGACATAATCAAGAAAATATTACGAACAACGAAATATCAACACCTATTCGAAATATATTTGTATGAATTTGTGTTTTGTACTTTATTACTAATCTGAACGTTAATGTTCTTATTTTTAATATAGGTTTTGCGAGTCAATTTCATTATAGCATTTAGTAGCATTTTGTTAATCTCGGCGTAGAACCTTGTATAAAAGGTTACATCATATTATTAAAGCGTCAAAACGATTATAGCTAGTCATAAAATAGATGACAAGTAACAGAATATAGTTAGTGACATTTTAAATTTTATATTAAGTAAACTTTGAATACGCTGAAACATATTAAGTAGGAGCATTTATACTACACAACAACAATGTGTGTTGGATAAGATTTTAATTGGTGAATTTATAATTATAAACAGAAAGACAGGGTAAGATTACCGTGAAGGAAATAAGAAATTAATAATTAAGTAGGTAGTGTTGGCTGAGTTATAGCCGATAAAGTGAATTTCTATACGGTGTCGAGCACT
This sequence comes from Cecropterus toxeus, assembly GCA_018249875.1. Lineage (NCBI taxonomy): Eukaryota > Metazoa > Arthropoda > Insecta > Lepidoptera > Hesperiidae > Cecropterus > Cecropterus toxeus. Next base: position 3,001 of record DWNE01004286.1, read on the forward strand.
TTCCTGCATCGCGGAAGAGTGTTAAATAGCAATGTATAGTGATGAATAAGCTATGTATTTTAGGGTGCTGTCACATTGAGAGTTATTTACCACGTTTAACGTAATATAAACGTAGAATTTTCTTACACTAGACGACATATCAACAAAGGTTAAGTAACGTAGTCTTTTGGAAAATATTAGTGCACTGTATACAGTACAATAATTATTATAAGCCGAAAATTAAATCATAAGCAATAGAACAGAGGGAATATATAAAAATAAAATAATAAGTTCTCTTCATGGAGAATTTTAAATTTGGCGTTTTAGACACCTATAATTTTCCAGTACGTAAACATTAATGACCTAAAGATCACCTCACTTCTTCTTGCTTGTGAGCCTGACCCTGAGGAAAATATATATGACATTGACGCCGTGTGGGATATTATCTACATCAAATATCCATTATGAACATGCATGTTGGGTCATACCAACAACAAATTGTGTGTATTATATGCCGGAGCAACGAGCTGATGTGAAGCAACGTGCATAAAGTATGGATGCGCACCATGCGTGCAGTCTGCCCGGTGCAAATGAAAGCGCAATTTTACTCACGTTGTGTGCGATACTAAGATCAGTGCAGACATAATGATAGTTGAACTGCACTGGCGTGAGTTGCGTGGCGCGCTTCATGCGGCTATACGAAGATGCGCGAAACTTACTTTCATCGTAGCGTACGCGTCTGGTGACTAACATTATTGACGCATTCCATTGGCTGTTATTTAAACCATAAAGTCTAAAATTACGATTACACTTTAAAGTTTGTTTTCGTTTAAGTTTGCAATAGAGCACGTACGCATACTTCCACTTGATGTGATCACTGCTGTCATGGACGTCATATTGTAAACGTTTCCCTGTGATTATAGTTTCATTAAAACTTTTAACGACCGACCTGCGTTGCACCTACCATAATGAACACGGAAACCTTTGACGATTTTACGTAAATTTATATCTATTATATGTTTCGGTGAAGTACGTAGTTATCTGGAGAATCGATAATATGCAAGTAAAGTAGGCACATTTTGTAACGATGCACGATAATGTTTATGTACAATTTATGAGTTTCTGACTCAACTTATCATTAAATTTGTCTAACGATCTACTTAAAATCTTGCGTGTTATACAATAATAATTAAACTTTGAAATGTCATTATAACGAACCATTTCTAATTAAACACTTTAATGACAGACGTCTGTATGTCAAATGTTTTAAATTAATGGCTGGTATTCGCAGTGATGAGCTACGGCGTAGTTAAGAGGTCGAGTTGGTGCGTATCGCGTATATAACGTATACTTAAATTACCTCGCCGAAAAGAAAAAGTGTTCCAATTGAGCTGTGTAAGAGCTAGACGTAAATCAAATTGAAGATGCCCGATAAAGTGGATAATAATTAGTGGAAGATGTGAAAGCGTTGGGAGAAAAATTCGTGAGAGTTAGTGTTAGTGTGATTGTGCATCTGGCGAGCGAGGGACATCCGGTTGCGGTTTGCGCGGCCTCACTCGAGAACGTTGGTATTCTGAACTTCTGTCTTATAATCATCTTATGATATGTAACACGCTCTATTATAAGTCAAAGGATAGGTGAAAGATACTTGGTAAAGTTATGATTTCTACAATAATCACCTGCTAGGTAATTGCTGTGTTAAAACCGAATAGTTATATTTTCTTAAAATTGACATTCTGGATACTTTACCTTACTTCGACAAGATTACCTATTCGGTAGCGTCATCTTAACTTATAAGTACCGTAAATATCACTTTAAATGTATGTAGATAGCGTCATATATTGCCTCGTTACATATATTAACGATCAACTGCGCCCCTGGTTGAACCCGTGGTTAATAATAAGTATCATCACTTGTGATAGAGTAGATGAATATTAATAATATTGTTTTTCTAATTTTAATTATGATTATTCTTTTTCGGTACATACTCCAAACTATTTTATTTGTAAATACATATGATTTACAGACATGTGAAACTTACATGTTTATTAAAATGATGAATTAAAAATGATTGCGTATAACGAATATATTCAAAAAATATTATTTTTTATTTTGCCATTTGACACTTTTAAGAACTTATTTCTCTTAAACACAGACAACAAGGTTTATCTGTGTTCTTATGTAGGAAATAGCGGTTATATTTAGCCACATAACCGTTACGTACTTACATTCCATGGAAAAAACCAGAAATATAGGTATGTAGGAAATGCAAAAATAGGACACACTTGTTTATAATTAATCAGTATACATATTGCCAATAATATGTGTATTTACCTAATTTGCACGTACAAGTTTTAAGATTGCTTTAGTATTTAAGAAAAGTGTGAACAAGTATCGCGATGAAGCCAAAAGGTCTCTTGCGGTTAACCAACATAGCTTCTGTTTCGTACACTTTAACTAAACAACGCAGCGTTGTAGATACATAATGTAATATTGAGGAAAACTTGTTTACTTAAAAGTTACTGATTATCACATTGGCGTCTAAGGGGTCTTTGTTTTCAGGGTTCCGTTATATACCAATCACTTAACGGAATGTATAATTTGGAACCGTTCCTTTGTCCTTATGTCAAAGCCATTTATTCAAAGATACTACTACACATAATGACATAATAAAATTGTAGATGTTAAAATAATAGCACAATTTACATTTTTTTTTTCAAAGCGAGTAAGTTTTAAATTAAGTCGTATTTTTTCTACTTAAGAAACTATGATAAGTAAACATTTTAAGATACGTAGTTTTTTGGTAGAGAATATTTTCGGTTACAAAACAAATAAATCTAAATGGATTTATTTGCTTTTGGAAGTGGCTCTTACAGTTCAAAAGCTTCAATCATTAAAAAGCTAAAATATTATAAGTCAAATTCTTAAGTTGCAAGAAAGTACAATAGGTATATTATAATTGTCTATAACTAAGCAGACTTAGAATAAATTGTTGAAAATTCATATGCTACATATATTTGTTAGGCAAGCAAAATGCTATAGCTTTTACATATTATTAGGATGATTCGTAGCCGTTTCTAATTTATAACTTATGATGTCAAAGTGCAAACTTGAGTTAATCGTAGGTATATAACACGAAATCAGGAAGTTCTTAGACGTCTGATTTAAATTCTAAGTAGTTACATGATACTGTAATCCTTATTTAGGTGCAATAACGTTTGTATAGCGACACCTACATACAATATTAACATATAAGTAAGTGTCACCTATGTTGCTCTCAATAAAACTTATAATCATTATGGATTTTTACACCTTTGTAATGACTAATGAAAATGAAATACATCGTTGGGCTTTCTGCTGCCTCTATCTAGGAAGTAACAAAATTGGTAATAAATATGAAGTTACCGTTTATATTTAAAAATATGTACGTTTTAATCTCGAAAGATCGTGGTATCGGCCAGAAGAGTGAACAATTATTATGAATAAATTTTAATCGTTTCGAAATGAGTTGATCACATAATAATTATGATAGAACTTCATTTACAGGTTCGTTATGTCATTTGTAATATCGATCAACTTTACTGTTATGATAAAGTGCGTGGCATTACACGATATACGTATAAAAGGAATATAAATGATTACTGTAGTATAATTACGGGTACAATGGTAGTACCGAGAAGTACTATGATAATGACAGGTACCGGTAGCGATTATGCAACGAGCCGGACTCAGGACAATGTTAAGAATATTTATACCGCGCAAGCTCCGTGACTAGTTCCAATACTCATTCCACTACACGTTTGATATATATTTATCGCCCGCTTTTGCTACGTTCTGCGAATGTTTCTTAAGAAAATTATCTACGACTTCTACCTTCTCTGGTCGCCGCGTGTTTGGACAACTGAATATTATCAATTTTAATCACAGCTTTTTCTAAAAAATAGAAAATTTAATTAGTGAATTATTATGTATAATTTTTGATTAATAACAACAGTGTTCTGCTGCGTTTTGGTTAGTAGTGTGCGGGTGGGTAGGCATACTAACATGAAGTGTTCTTAGTCCTCAGGGTAGGGCAACGCGCTCAAAGGTTCCGGTTGCGTTCTTTTTGAGATCCCGGAGACCTCTTCGTAGCACCGAGGATGGCAACCGGGGGGTTTTAGTGCAGTAAAAATCCCACATTACCTGACGTCGCTCCCACGGCGTCAGGTACCAATTGAAAGTTTCCCCCTCGATAACAAAAAAAGTCCTCAGGGTCGCAACACATCTATGGTTCACCACATACAGAACTTTAATCCTATCTGGGGTTAATTACAGATGTCTATAATGTCAAATACTGTGTATAATGTGTGACACATTTTTATAGAGTTATTATATAACAAATACTTTTAATCGGCTATTTCTCCTTATGCTATTGGCAGATATAACATCAGCAAGGAATGTACACAAAACTTGATAGAAGGTAGTTAAAACAAGTTTGAATGGTTAAAGTAAGAGTTAATAACATAACAAAATTTCATGTTAAGTTACCAGTTTAAACAAAAAGTTGAGAGACATGAGTAGGTATTCATTGAAAGATGTTTTTGCTATATAATTATATTTCTATTCATAGACAATATATAAATATGTTAAAAAATGAGCATGCATGTCTGTTATAAATATACCAATGATAAATTAATTACTATGGCTCATTATTATTCATTAATTACTAATGGCAAATTAATTATAATATTATGGCTCTATTTAATTAATTAAAATTACCATTTTTAAATATAACAGATATGTTACTAGTTCGTTTAAGTCTAATTACACTATACCCACAAATTTAACTATGTTTATCATAAAATAATATATATGCTTATGTGTCTTTATGTTCTGGTACTCAATTTAAGAATAATGTTTATATAATAAAGTTTCTTTTAAAATTTGATTACACTTAAAATGATTCAGTATTCAAAGTAACTGTTTTTTTAGTTGAAATGCTTTGCATAATGCACTAGAGCTATAATGGGGGCTGAATCACAAAGTGAAGAGTTTCTCTTCTATAGAAAATAGTCTAGACCCAAATAATAGATTGAAACTTTCAGACAACATTTCTTTTTGCTAAAAAAAACTTTTTAACGAATCAACAAAAGCTGTTTGCATAGCGTGAATCGTTCGAGCACTCGTGTGTGAGTGTGGTGTGGGGCTTCAAGAGTGACATTTGATTTCCACTCGACTAGAAACTTGGAGCATGCAAAGGGTGTGGCGGGAATGCACTCGAGTCGAGAGCGAGGCCCTGATGCTCTGCGCGACAAAAATACTACTTTTTCATCATTACGCTTTATTTAAAGTTTTACTTTACAAAATATAACTATGTATTGTTTAAAAACGCTGCTAATTATAGTATCGTTGCAAAAACATATGCGCCGATCTCAATACTGATAAGATATTTTTAAAGTTCCGTAAACTTTTGTCTGTTGTCGATCCATAGTATTGTTTTAACTCGATTAGTTACATAGTATTCATTATTTGTTGGGGTATTAATTGCATGGAAGTGAATTTAGTTGCTTTAATTTTTTAATTAAAATACAACATAAGATTTTATCACGATTCATAATAAATTAACAGCATTAAATATTTCAAAGAATGCTGTTATTATCGATACGGCGACTAAGGTCAATAATTGTATTATGGGCACATAAAACCAACTGTTTAATTGATTATTGTGTAATTAAAATTATTTAAATTCGATGTAATTATTTTTTTAATAATGAACATTGTTACAATATATTTTGCAATTATTTGGTACTATTATTTCAGTAATTTAATTATGTTAACATGAATGTATTAAAGAAACTTGACCTATTTATGGCTTAAAATTTTCAGAATCATTTTTAGAATACAGTGAAAAAAAAAAACATAAAATATGTTAATTGGAGTTAGCGTTAAGAAGTATCTTCTTAAAATAAAATGTACAATATAAATGGATACTAACATTAATTGGATAGAATATTTTATTGGGTTCAAATACTAAGTTGTCAGAACCTCCTTTCTATTTTTATATATCCTAAATATAGCTAAATACGCCAATGAGATAACATCATCATGCTATACGAGGAAAGATGGATGTTATACATCCGATATATTGATTATGTGTTACAGCAAAAAGAAACATAAATAAAAGTATATTGAGTGCGGGTCCGTTTCTCCGGGTGATTGACGTGACAACTTGATCTAACCGTGCGTGAGTCGGCGTTCATTCCGACCGCGTGGCCCATACTTTATAAAAATCGAGTAAGTGCGAGTCGAACTCGATCATAAAGAATTCCGTACCACTTTCAGATGATCTATTGACGAAGACGGCGAAAAATACTGAAATAACACATTATTTTATTATTGGCTGGTAAGGCTGCCATTTCGTTATTTTATGTCTAGTCAATTTAATTGTATGTCTAGTTGTTACGTTTAAATAGATATAACTTCAAATACGGAACCCTAAAAAAGAAAATGTTTGTTAAGTTCCCATCACTGATCGATGGCCTTCTTAGTATGTGTACGCTGACGGGATTTTAGCATCGATGTATTATTCTTTATTATTATCATTTACCTTTCATTTTTATAACTAGTCGAAGTAGCAAATGGGAATGGTGTTAATACCACCAGTTGTTATGTAGTAACTGCACCTCTACATGTAAACTCTGGTAGAGTTACAGTTCACCATATATTTATTACTAAATTTCTGATAATTTGAGTTGACTTAGACTCACTGACTTATAGACCAACGCACAGCCAAAACTACTGTACCTAGAACCTTGAAATTTGGTACAGTGGTTCCTTTTATGAAGTAAGTGATTAAGAAATTCGACCACTAAGGTGACACCTTAGCAGCAACAGGGATTAAAAGCTTGTTATTAATATTTTTTCAGACCTTATAAAATGGCAGCCATTTAAAATTTTGTCTACCAAAGTCTTACACATCCGGTAGAATTTAAAGAAAATTATCATAGATTTGTTACACGCGGTAACGTAACGGGTTTTACTGCTATTTAAAGGCACCCATTAAAATTTTAAGTACTTATACAAAATACTTTAGTGTTATCAATAAAAAAGGTTAATTTGTCGATAATCATTTTGGCGAATTCGACAACTACGCAAGCACTAGTCTATATATCATTAAGGATCAAGTTCCTTTTATTACTGCCTTTAACAATCTTTATTCTATACTGTCATATCTGTCAGCGGTTGTCATGTCATTTGAGTAATTTCTAGCTATGGAAAAAACATTATTATTAAAATAATTTCCAAGTTCTTCCAACTCTTAATACTTACATTCCATAATCATAGTTTTACGCACCACCCAAATTACAAATACAATATTAAATGATTTGTGATTAAGATAATAAATTATTTCTTATTATTAGGTAATTTTAACTTATTTTATTATTATTATATTATATTAAGTAGGTAGATTGTCAGCCTCGCTGTTTGTGTTCTGCTGCAAGACACTGCTTGTAAATTGTCTACCTTCAAGCAGATGTCTAGTCATTTTTGTATTTCCATTTAGAAAAATACGAATACAAGCATAGACAACTTTAAAATAATTTTGATAAATACGTTTTTAAATACATAGTAAACATTATATATAGGCAAATAAAATTTAACTCAATACAAAGAGTTATAAAAAGATTGGCTCGACGTCTCTGCTATTCAGATCAGAACACGAGGAAGTACTCAGGCTATAAAAAGAAACGGTCATGCTTCCGAAATCAAAGCTTTCAATATTATAAATAAGTTCACCAAAAAAATACTATAACACAAACTAAAGTACTTAGTATAAATAAGTTCACCAAACAAATACACTAACTAAACCAAAGTTTATCGGCTTCGTATAATCAGTCGAATTTACATTAATGCTAGTGTTGCTGCATGTTTACTTCTGTATCATGATTTTGTGAAACGTAAACTCGCGATGATTCATATCCTATTTATGTATTCAGGTACAGCTCTACGAACTTCTCAGTCGTTGTGAAGTTTCTTGCAGTTTATTGTGCATTGTACTATTTACGTTTACATATTATAATGTGAACGTAATACCTACCATGACATATAATCTATACTAATATTATAAGGCAGTGGAGTTTGTTCGGTTGAACGCGCTAATCTCAGGAACTACTGGTTCAAATTGAAAAAATATTTTTGTGTTGAATAGTAAATTTATCGTGGAAGGCTTTAGGCTATATAGCATCATGCTATGTTTTTTTGTTTAAAATAGATTGTTCTCTAATAAACAGGGGTAAAACTGCGTGGCACAGCTAGTCAGAAATAAAACAAAGTGATTTTATTATTTTTTACTACAGTTTGTACTATAAACTAGACTATTCCCCTGGCTCTGCCTGCTTTAGTCACGTTTACCACGATAATGAATATTTCGTGTGTAATCCAGGTGGAAAACCGCTTTCAAAATTTCATCGAAATCTAACCAAATAACTCATTTTTTTTGTAAGAGTAACAAATAAAGATACATCCTTAGTACTTATAATATTTATTAGTAAAAATTATTGTATATATAACGAGCTGAACTAGCCGTGCTTCGCTACGGGTAATAAAACAGTCGCATTCTTTCAATAAGAAGTTTTTTGGTAGTTTTTGCACACATTATTACATTATTAAAATTTTCACACGGTTCCCTTTTTTCTCCTATAAAATATAGCCTATGTTCATCAGGAATAACGTAGGATTCCAATGGAAAAAAAAATAAATCGGCCCAGTAGTTTCGGAGCCTCAATTCAAACAAACAAACAATCAAATCTTTTCTCTTTATAATATTAGTGTCGATATATATTAGTAAGATCCATTTGATTTTGAATACTGCAATAATATTACGTTTAATAAAAAACTAACATTAAATAACTCAGTAATAATAATATCAGTGTTGCCAGAAGTCTGTTCTTTATTGCCCGTATTTCAGACACAATTTTAAATATCTTACCATGTATTATAACAATACTCTTTTTGTTACTGGAGGATAGTGCACTCAAATTGCTGGGAGAAAAGATTAGGCTAAAATTTGGGGTAAAAAGCTTTATGGTAAAATTAAAGCCGGTTAGTAAACGTGATGAAAAAAATACAGTGAATTATTTTCATAAAACATTTCTTACATACCATAAAAAAGTATTCATTCCTGGCTTATTTTTTATTTTATTCTTGGCTTATATTTGACTATTATTATTCTGATACTAACAACGCGTTAAAATAGAAATGGTTGGTATTTAAATTAGTAAATGTATGCATGAATTTAAATATTAGTAACTCGAAGTACGCAGTGTATTACGCACTTCGATTTACTTACGTAAATATCGTAATTTTTTGCGTAAACTTTAACGCGTTTGACTTTGATGTTTTTTTTCGTATTAATGCTGTGCAAACCTATAATTTAAGTACATAGCTGTAACTGTTTTATGTGTAACTAGCTGACCCGGAAAACGTTGTTTTGCCATATATATTATTTCTACGTAATTTCTTGACAAAAAATAACTAACTTATTGTAAGTGTTTAAGGATGATTGATTGACCAATTATCAAACGGGGATGAAAAATGATTAAATTATTAAAATGGTTATTAATGAATAGAGGTTGGTGATAAAGGACAAAAATTTAGGGTTGTATATATTTTTAATGCGACATCTTAAACAAAAGCCTAAAAATTAAAAAAAATGTTAAGGGCGTCAACCCTTAACATTATTTATTTTTCATACCCCTTAGTGATTAAGGGGTATGAAAAATGAATGTTGGCCGATTCTCAGATCTACTTAATATGCTCACAAAATTTCATGAGAATCGGTCAAGCCGTTTCGGAGGAGTACAGGAACGAACATTGTGACACGAGAATTTTATATACAAGATATTAATGTAAGATCGTCTTATGTACTTAGTTGGTGTGCCTTAATATTGATATAATGATGGACTAATTTAATAAATTAATTTAATGACAAAATTACTAAGAATTTTTTTGGATGATAATACTAACATAGCGACTAAGTAAAATGTTACTAACCACATATGGGTGTTTAGTAGCCTGAATTAAATGAATTTTATTTTATTTTATTTATCAGTAAATAAATACACAATACACAGTAAAAGTTACCCGAAAAACGTAACGAAGGAAATTATTAAATAAGTTTTTATTAGCAAGTAATTTCACCCAAAAACCGTGAAATATCGATTAGACACTGCACCCCATCTCTAGTGTACATTAGGCTAATAAACCACTTGTCACACTGTCACAAACGAAGCGATAAAAAATATTTTTAACACGTTCAATGCTATTATGATTGTAACGCATTAATTTAATTACGAATAAATTTATTTAACGAATTAAGATTTTTGAGCACACCTGGCGTGTTGCACTTGGCACTGCGGTAAATTTTACAAGAACACTCAGAGCGTGTAGGTGGCACTGAAAGTTAATACTATAAATATAATCATAAGCAATTTGCCACATAGTTCATATTTTTGTTTTCATGAAATAGAATACACAAATGAGTAAGCAGACATCTGTAATTAACCACAAATAAGATTAAAAGCTTATCTGAGAATGGGATGAGATGGTTCGCTTCCTTTGAGGATTAGGTGGAACGGTTAGGTATGTCTCTTTTACCGCAGTCTTCAGACTAGAACACAGCACTTAAGGGCAAAGGTAAGTGTTGGTTACTGGTTTCAAGAATGTGGTTAGGGAGAGACTTACTTCAGGTTATTCAAATTAATCTTCTGCAAATGTGACTCTAAATTTTATCTAGTTGTTTTCTGAGGTCTATCCGTGGCAGTGGACACATATCGTACGTACCAGATAGTAGATCTAGTAAAGTTCAACGCCACACACAGTTTCAGTAACACCGTCACACCTATTTCTAGCATGAAACAGTTCTTGCGTTTCGGTGGAAGGGTGTGGGTGGCGGCTCAGTTATATATGACGCGACCATCTCAGTCCTCGGGAGTAGCAATGTATCTGTGATCGACTACAGGTAGAGCGCCTGTTCTGTATGAAGTTGCTTACAGATGTCCATGTTGCACCTACCATCAGATGGACTGCATGTTCGTTTGCAACGTGTATATGATCATACGCTACTTTTATGTAAAAAATAAAACATATTTTATCGCTAGCAAATATTCGTTGGATGTAAAACATACGGTTTAGGCTAATAACCGGCTTACTAAAACAATATGGGCGCAGTATTCGGTAATTGTTACGTCCCTAATGTCAGCGCCATTTTAAAATTCTAGATGCGGTAAAGATTCATATAATTAATACACAGAGTGTTTTATTACTTATAAGAATAGAACAACGAGACTTATTTCTTCTTATTTCTCTGTTTATTTTGTTATCTATGTGTGCATTAAAATAGAACGAGGTAAAGTAGGTACTAGTTAAATTTGTAAATTAATTTAGTATTTATATCTAGTAGGCACTAATTATTTAAAAAAGATTATATGCCTCACCTTTGCCAGGCGGTAGAACCAATGTAGTTCGACTGGGAAGTACCACCGCCACACCTATTTCTAGCGTGAAGCAGTTCTTGTGTGAGGTAGAGGGGCGTGGTTGCCGGTTCACTTTTATATGAGGCAAACATCTCAGTCCTCGGGAGCAGCAACGCATCTGTGATAGACTTTATGTAGAACCCCTGTTCTATATGAGGTTGCTTACAAATGTCCGTGGGCGGCACTTACCATCAGGTGGGCTGCTTGCTTGTTTGCTACTTCATAGTAATAAAATTAAATAAAAAAATAGTATATTTCATATTGCCGTCTTATAATAATATGCAATTTTTTTTCTTTTTTTACAATTAATTAAATATGTATAAAAATTATTTGTACCATTTTCATAAAATAGATGGCGTTAAAAATCAATAAATTTTAAAAGAGTACTGCTTATATAACATTCGTTTAACATTAATTGAAATCTGTTTACGCGTTCAGTATTCAAAATAAACTGTTTAGTTGTAAAACATCAACTTCCATCCAGTAATTAATACAAATGACGGAAATAAATAAAATTATCCAATAAAAAATAAATCAGGAGCCATTCAAATTGTATCATTTAAACTAAACTGGTTCCATTAAGGAATTCGAATTAGGAATCTTACCGTCCAATTAAGTGACAGTGCCATAGACAAAACTTTTTTCTTTTTACCAGATTCCGGCAATTTGGCCGTCCGATTCAATTTACAGAATGTTTATTTTTTCGTTGATTCAGGAGTGAAAATGTTTTGTAATTCAAACGCATTCGTTTAGTATTAGATGCTATCGCGATGTGGGTGTTCGAGTGTCCACAGAATTAATATTAAACAGAAATGGACTCTACTGGAATTATTTATTTATTTATTTATTTATTTAAACTTTATTATACCTTAAAATGTGGTACAAAAGGCGGACTTAATGCTAAA
>DWNE01004287.1:0-15396 GCA_018249875.1 Cecropterus toxeus
TCCCCGATCAAACAACTTGGTTTTACCACATGGTAAATTAAAATGACAAATTCAACAGATTTCACTCAAACAGTTCAATTGAAATTAATTAGTGGCCAAAAATCCGAAACGAGACTGCGTTTTTTTTTTGAAAACTTCTATCATCTTTCCACCCATATTGTATCCTATGTTCCTTTACGTATCATCGTACAATGAAATGGAAAAAAGATAATGTTTTAAGAATATTTATTTTACCGATAGTTTGAATTTTTTATACTCACTCAATAGCTTGGTAACCTGAATCCGCACAAGCCATGTAGCACTTGCCACAATTGATGCACATATCCTTGAAACAGAAGAATTATATAGCGTCACGAATACAGTTTTTATCTTTCCGAAGTGGCGTCTGCTGACATTGTAAGTCTAAAGATGGATCGGAACAGTGGCGTAGCGAGGGGGGAGGGGCGGTCCGCCCCGGGCGGCACATTATGAGGGGCGCCAAAAAAAGATTTGGGGGGCGGCAAGAACAGATTTGGCAACCTTGTTTTGTCATCAAGTAGATATTGTCGTTTTTTTTTTGGTCGTCAAAATTTGTATAATGTGTGGCGAGTTCAATTACCGCCCCGGGCGGCGTAAGCCCAAGCTACGCCACTGGATTGGAATAAAATATTATCTACAAGAAAAGTCTGTGATCGCCGCTTATCTGCTTCTTGGGTAATTACGCTATCATTCCTATTTTTAAATATTTGATTGTAACTGACTTGTGTGTTTGTGAGACACGGACTATGGTTTTTTAGGTCATTTGAGATAAGAATTTCGATCTGTACTTTATAATATTGTACGTTATTTGGGATAATTCTTAGCTATACTTTTAAAAACAAATCTAAGCATTTTTGCGTAAAACACACATTTTAGAATGTTTAGATTTATCTGCCTTTTTTGGTCGTCAAACTGCAGAGGCCCAGGTGTCTTGATCTTCATTATAAAAGTTATCTTGGACCTTACTACATGTGCTTTACATGTGCATGCATTATTTTCCAAATTGTTTTATTTTTAAATCATTGAAGTAGCAGACAAGCATGCTCTCCAACTGAAAGTGATTACTGCCGCCCATTGACTGTAAGCAACTTCATATAAAAGGAGTTCTATTAGAAGTCGGTTACAGATGCGTTACTACTCCCGACGACTGAGATGGTCGACTTATATATTTGTGAGCTATTAACCACACCCTTCCAACGAACCGCAAATCGGATTGACGTTAGAAATAGATGTGACGATGGTACCTTCCCGGTCGAACTACACTGGTTCTATCATCTGAAAAGTGTATTATCTTTTTTCTACCCTTTTTAATCAATGTACTTCAATTGTTTAAAACAAAAGGTGGCCACTCTAGTCGCGATTGGTTGGGTAAACATATTTGTACACAAAACAGTAGGTACTCACGTCGTCAATAAGTGCAACAACTTGCTTCGTATTGTCTAAATGTTTGTAGGTCCCAATTCGCGACAACGCCTCTCCTAAAACGTCTTGGATCCTAGGCACTTCAGAATGACCGTTGGCGATACCAGTTGGGATTGAGTACTTTTGAGTCTCATTATCCCCTAAAACGTCTGACTTTAACCGGATGTTGTGCAGAATTTCTTCTCGCTTCTTGTTGTAAGGGCCAAAATGCGCTAACACCTGAAATATATAATGTTTTTTCCTTTATGATTCACTTTGTTTTGCCTAGTTATAAAATGAGATCTGTAATCGCCATTTATTTTTGGTAACCGTAATAAACTATATATTTGTTAATCATATATCCGTAATCAAAATTTCTGTGAACTAAAATTAGTAGATAGTAAAATTAGTTTCCATTCTTCATAGTCAGTCTTTCCTGACTCTATTCCCTTATTGGACATATCACTCTATCGATCTTCTCTGCTCTCTTTAATACTACAATATTTTGAATAACATTTACTATTTCGTGTATACATGCAATCATATTGATGTTTTTACACTCGGAGTCCCTGAATTCGATGAAATGGACTTCAATAATACAAAAATTGATATCTGATCATCATTTATAACTAAAAAGAGTTCTTTTCCGTGAGTGAGTGTCTGTCGTTAGTGACCATTCCATCGCGCTTAGGTCTTAATTGTAAAAATTCAAAGTACCTTTCCATTATCATCATAAAGAGTCTGGACAGGTTTCCCTCGCTGGTGTTTGAAGGTGGGTGGGGACTGGCCTGACCAGCCCGTAAGTCCTCGCGCTCGAAGGTACAGCAGCGCCTTTAATCCTGTGATATAGTCCTCCACTACCGTAAAGTCCTGGTTTTGGACTGCGCTGCAAATCTGCAATGATAACATGTTTTTGTTTTTAGCAAAGCAAAATAAAGTGTTACCTATTGGTAATTAGAACACATAGAGCTGGTAGAATAAAGTACATTATTGACAGAGAACAAAATTGTTTTAAACCAATTTCTAATAGAAATGAGGGTATCCATTCTTCGTGAACAGTAATTATTTTAAGATCGGATCAAGCATATAACCATGGACCACTTTGGGAACTGAGGCTCTATACTAACATTAAGTATCGAAAAATGAGTGAAAGCCAGTTATTTATTTAGACAATTATTATATTTATTGATTAAGATATTTATTCAGCAAGCCTTGAAATATATATGTCCATGCGTCACAAACCTGCACAACAGGCGCTCCACACATGATGAACTGTAGCGCTGAGTCCGCTGAGTCGATCCCCCCTATCCCTAGAACGGGGAAGCCTGGTAGCCTGTTCCCTATGGCCGATACGGCTCGGAGGCCCATCGGCCGAGTCGCGTTGCCTGATACGCCGCCGTACGTTGTGTGTTTCTCTCTTCCTGTGATAAAGGGAGATATACTTATCTGAGACGTTCTATTTAGTTGACAGGTGTAGTTGACTAAGATATTTTCATTTGTAAGCCAAAAAAATTTCGAAAGAGAATGTTTAACTAAAAAGCATAAATATGGAGTTATGATACATTTGCTACAATATAGAATAAACATTGTGCATTGACATTCATCGCTCTTGGCAAAGCTCTACGTATATCGTGATATATACTATATATTATACAGTACCTATATACAATTTGTTTTTTTTTTATAAGAACGAAATAGCAAACTAGCATGCAGTCTACCTGATGGTAAGTCGTAACTGCCGCCCACACACATCTATTAGCAATTTCATATAGAACAGGGATTCTATCTGAAGTCAATCACAGATGCGTTGCTACTCCAGAGGACAACGATGGTTGCCTCATACATAATTGAGCCGGCAACCACACTCTTCCACCGAAACGCAAAAACTGCTTTAAGCTATATAGGTGTGCTGGTGGTACCTTCCCAGTCGAACTACATTGGTTCTACCACCTGGTATCATATAATAGGAGGTGCATTTTTTCTGTCTGTGACTTCTAGATGGGAGCAGCTCAGTAGCGTGCTACACCTATGTAACCTACCAAACCTGTTGTTTCTAGCGTTTTACGGTTACCAAACTTACCGACTGCTGGCCACGGAGTAGCGTCCGGTTTAACGGACATGAGGCCGGATACCGTGTTAATCGCGGACACTCCATCTGCACCGCCTACAAATACAAAAAAAAAGTATATATGAATGGTAATCATGAAATATATAAAAATGGGTTTTTATATAGTGCATTACTTTTTTATGAAAAATATTCAATCTCACACTATTAGGTTGTTGCGTGAAAATAGTAACAAAATTATTAAATTTATATAAAATATAATGTCAGGGGATTGTACTTTTTTATCTGTGGGCGGTGAGAAGAGGAGAGTGGCGCCAAATTTGCGTGCGCTTTTTGAGTTGAAATTTGTTGGTTAAAAAACATGTCATAAAAATAACTTATAAGAATAATAAAAAATATTTTAATAATTTGGTGTTTAATAATAATATCACTCTAATAACTGGGACTATTCCAATGATTGAGGCCTGAAAACATATCAAAGAAATTAACATATGCTCCAAAAAATTACTTTCCTTAGCAGTCAGGCAAAATTGAAAGAAAGAATTTGTCGGAGAAAAGACTTGAATTAAAAGAAGAACTTGGTTAGACTGTGAGTCACTACCGCCTTACAAATAATTGCCTTATAATAACAGTGTTATGTTGTATTTTGGTTTAAAAGACAATAAAGAGATAAGTACCTTCATAAGCTGCCACAGCGATGCTAACTATGTCGGTTATGTTTGGGGTGAGTTTCACGAAGAACGGTATTTTGACCGCCTTACGGACCCATTGCGATATTCCCTTCACTAAAACGGGATCCTGGAAAAATAGTTTCAATTAATAGAGAAGTAAAAAATATATATTATAATATCAACGAAAATACGTATGTCAGTGTATCAAGAGAATTGTTTTTATTTTTATTTAAATATGAAGTAGCAAACGAGCAAGCAGCCCACCTGATGGTAAGTGGTTACTGCCGCCCTTGTAAGCAACTGTGAGCCGGCAACCACACCCTTCCACCGAAACGCCAGAACTGCTTCACGCTAGAAATAGGTGTGGCGGTGGTACTTCCCCGGTCGAACTACATTGGTTCTACCACCTGGCAAAAGTTAGATGGCTAACGTTGATTATTTGGTTTTAAAAAATCTAATAATAATATACGCAACGTATCATCGAGAAATAAGCGACGTATGACCGAACACTGTGCTTAAAAAGAGTTTAAGTTTTTTTTTATCAAATTTAATTAGCAAACGAGCATGTAGTACACATGACGGTAAGTGGTTACCGTCACTCATGGACATCTGTACCCTCCTTCATATAGAACGAGGGTTATCTGAAGTCGATTACAGATGCCTTGCTACTCACGAGGACTAAGATAGTCGCCTCACATATAAGTGAGCCAGCAACCACATTCCAGCGAAACGCAATTTTTTTTTCAACGCAATAAAGTAGATATATTTAAAAATTATTATTATTATTATTATCGCTGCTTTATGGTGAAGGAAAATATCGTGAGTAAACCTGCAAAGCTAAGAGTTCTCAAGAAAAAAAAGAGTTCTCAAAGATGTGTGAAGTTTGCCAATTCGCACTTGGCCAGCGCGGTGGACAATGGCCTAAAACTCTTGAGAGAAGACCCATGCCCAGCATTGAGCATCGTCAACCCATTATTTCTCACCCATAGGAAATAATGGGTTGACGATGAAGGTAAATATATTTTTATGTACCTGTCCACAAGCGAGTCCCATTCCTGACTCGCCCATACCGTGAGGGCAGGACAGATTCAGCTCTAAAGCATCAGCACCACTGGCTTCTGCCTTTTGTGCCAGCTCCACCCAGTCAGCTTCGTTGTACGAACACATTATCGATGCTATTACTACCTGCGAACAATAATTAAATTGAAAAAAAAATGCCGACACGAGTCGCCCGGCAGATGTGAAACATCGTGTAACCAAGTAATATGCATAAAAGACAAGATTAGAAATATAGCATAAAGAAAATAACGCCATCTACCAACAGTACCCCCACTAAGTCGAACTAACACCGCAGCCCGCTTAGTTTTGTTCGATACTTAATAGTTCCGACAATTTATAACAGATGGCGCTAAATACGCAGGCATCGCCAGATCAACAATCAGGTTTACGTACCTACGGATGATTCACATAAAATTAGAAATGCTTGCAATTATATCAATTTAATTTAATCAAAGACAGCTTGATAAGATAGAAAAGGGTCAGACTTGGTCCATGGGTTTATCTGTGGAATTTTCTTCTTATTCCTCCCTTCCTTCCATTCCTAATATTCTTAAAGATCGTTCCCTAAAGGGGCAAAAGGAAAAAATAAATCAATGTGTAGATAAGAACAAAATTTGAAATAGGTTTTGTAGGTAGACCTGAGTTTCCTACGGCTTAAAATTACATCAGCACTCTTAAGAGAAAAAACCCATAACATGATAATCTCATCGACTTTGTCAAAATCAGTGAATTTCATTAAGTAGCATGTAGATGCCGTATCGACATGCTACTAAACAAAACTCACTTTAGTCGGGAAGTCCCGCTTCAACTCCGTGATGCTCTGACACCAGTACGCCTCGCACTTCTCGGAGATGAGCTCGATGTTGAGAAAGGAGCCCTGACCCGGACCGAAGTTCTCGCCTGACGTCACGCCGCGGACAATACGCGGTGACACGTTTGTTACCAGATCCTGGAAAAATTTAAAATATTCTATTAATGTAATTTGAAAGGTGGCTCGAAATACAAGGGTTACATCGAACCATGCATAAATCTTGAAGTAGTCGCCAAACAGGATTAATTTTTGATACTCAAGAGCACACAAGTCATACTTTACCAGGTACGGTTACGAACCTGCAAGATGTATTTTATGTGAATGAACTTTCTGAACATTTTTTGGAGCGCTATAGGATTCTAAAATGTCGACCAAACCAACAGATGCCTTAGTGACTTCTTCGCAGTTGCATGGGCAACGGTGACTAGTTCCTATCATGTCCATGTATGAATTTAGTACACCACATTTTTTTTAAACTGGTTAACAGTTTAGATAGTGGCAATAGATTGGAAAGAGACACAAATATCTCCGTAATCCGGGCAATCGTTTTCGGAAAGGTCAGTGATGGACTTTATCAACGTTCCCGAAAGGTCGTGACTACTACAAAAACATAATTTCGTATCAGGTCTCTTTTATTATTTGCTGTGCGATACATAATATTATAATGTATCACACAGCAAAGAATACAAGAGGCCTTATACGAAATTTGTATCTTGTGGAAACAAAGCCGTGCTCGCATTTTAGAGAGTTCTTAAAGAGATATAAAATTTTGTCTTACTTCTTTTCTGGCTCGGAATCGTCACTATTAAATTAGTTACAACTATTAGCTAGGTATTATGTGTAGGTAGTTACAAATATTTCAGTATTTGTCAGAAACGAAAAAATTGTGTTGTTTTATTTCGTTTGATATTTCCACCAGCCCAATCTAAACCGTCCGTCATCTTTATTAAGAGATTGATCTAGGGAAACACCTTATCCAGTCCAAAAGTTTTAGTCACGGCAAAGCCCCAGCCTTGCTGGAAGGCGCGTCGGATCATCGCTGAACTTGTAGTGGGAGGAGCACTGGCCAGCCCGAACGGGTTCTCGAACTTAATGCCGCACACCTCCACTGAGAGGTCCACGTCGTCGATGGGGCAGTGGAACTTCGGTAGTTCCACTGGAGAATTGTAGGGAATGCCCTGAAAATAATAAATGAATTTTATTTTTTTCTGTATATCAACGGTTCTACCAGGTGATAAAACCGGGGACAATGTAGTTACCGGGGAAGCACCACCGCTACACCTATATCTAGTGTGAAGCACTTCTTGCGATTCGATTATATATGAGGTGACTATCTTAGTTCTCGGGAGTAGCAACGCATCTGCGATCGACTTCCGATAGAATACCTGTTCTATATGAAGTTGAAGTTGGTTACAGATGTCCGCGAGTAGTAGGGTAGTAGGGTAGTAAGCACGTACCATCAGGTGGACTGCATGCTCATTTGCTACTTTAGTGCTAGAAGAAAAAATCGACCTCTTAAAGTATGTTTAAACTAATTCGTCGTCAACCCATTATTGCCCCAGTACCCCAGTGTTATCACGAGTTTTCTCTCAGAAATAGTTCGAATTGGCAGACTTGATGGACCTTTGAAACCCTTTATAAGAACTCTTCACCGTGTATTTCGCTATGTTTTCCTGCACCGTACATTTCTTTTTAGAAACTCTTCGCTGTCTCAGTTTCACAATGATTTCCACCGTAAATTTCTCTTCACCAACTTACTTGCAAGTAACAGTGCATGTACCAAGCGGCGGTCTTTCCGTCGTTGACAGACTCCACCGTGGTCTCCGCGACGCCGGCCAGGTCGCCACCGACAAACACTTGAGGGTTGCTGACACTTTGCATCGTCGTGGCATCCACTTCGGGAAGACCCCATCGGTTAAGTTTCACCCCTGACATTGCTTCTATTACTGAAAAAATATGAGGAAAGTCGTTCGGTTTAAGTTTTAGTTATTTGTAGAATGAATGTGACAATCATCTTCATAGTAAGTGGTCATTCTCGCATGTGAACGTCTGTAACCAACTCCAGATTAGATTTCAGTTTTATCTGAGGTGTTATTAGTTGCCACAAATGGGTTGCTATCCCCGAGGATTCAGTTGGAAAGCGTCGAATAAGTCCCTCTCTCACTTCAGCCCGTACTGTCAATTGTTGTATAAGTATAGGCCTCTCCAGAGTTGCACCTCTGAAACAGATCGTCGACTCTTTGCGTCCTATGCTTGCTTCTTTCTTCGCATAATGCTTCCTTCATACAAGTAAATAAATTTCTTTTAAAATTTATTTTAACACTGATCATGGCTAAAATCTCAGTAAAAAGTCTCAATCAATCGTAAATAATAAATCGTTATTATCAAAAAATAGCACCTTCAGAATCGTACAAGCCGGAGCCAAAAGCAGAAATAATAAAGTTGGCCTTGAGTTGCAACACCTGGTCAGGGTCCTCGATCCACTCGCCGTCTTCCAGTTGTTCTGTGCGACACATCCGAATTGCAGCTATCTGAATAACAATTATTTTTATTTTTTAAGGATTGAAATATATTTTTTTATTCAGAGTTTAAAGAGTTTCAAATAAAGTCCGTCAACTTACATGTTAAAAACGAATGTGTTCCACATTGTAAGAAAGTTGCGCGGAAATTAAAAGATAATGATAATAAGAAAACCAATTCGAATCAAATATTAATACTATTAATATTTCATAGTTAAGGCAGGACTTAGTCTGTTAGGTGTGAAGATTAATTAATATCTTACCTTATTATCTTTCACTATGACCTCTTGTGGCGACATAAATGGAACAAATTCGCACTTTTCTTCTTTCGCCAAATCGACCTGCAAAGTTCAAACTTTAGAAGACTACATAAGACTTTTGAAAGAACATTTAGAGAAATTGCAAAACCAAATGAGTATGCAGTGCATATAGTAGTAGTTAAGTCATTACTGAGCCACGGTATATTTTAATTTCTATTATTAAAAACTGAGTTGGAGCACTTCCGTCAAGTGTTACCTTAACACATTCTTGAAATCCTCCCACGACAGCAATATACATATGTATTTTCTGTCTTTCCACACGCAAAATTAAAACAAATATTGCTTAACACTGTTGTATAAAGCAACGGTTCTATAGGTTACAAAGAACGTACAGAGGAGCATTGTGTAACCCACAAGTTAGGAAACCGGCATATCCTCTTCGCTGCCTCCATAGCTGAGAAGAACCCATGATAGGTTTCTCCACGAAAAAAAAGATTAAACGCATTCTAACTTTTGTATCAAAATTATAAGGTACAATACAGTTTTAATAAGTTTGACGACCCGCGTGGCGCAGCGGTCACCATACCGGTTTGTCACACAGAGAATCCCGGGTTCTATCCCCGGTCAGACAGAAATGTGAATGATAAATTTAGATTTCTGTTTTGAGTCTGGGTGTTTGTGTATTCGTCTTTGTGTGTCCATGGCACCCACGACACAGGAGAAAATCCTACTGTGGGACTATGAGTGTAGAAAGCGTTATTATTATAATAAATAAAAGGTTATATTCGACTGTTACCTCTTCAGGCACAGCCCTGATGTTAGAGAAGCCCTTTCTAAACACAACGTAGACTCGTTTTGCTCCGCAGCGCAGCGCTGACGTGGCACAATCGAAGGCAGTGTCGCCCGCTCCGAGGACCACCACGTTACCAGACAACGCTGGTAAGGGAGCCTTACATGCGCAAAGACCTGTGGATAAAGGCGTATTTAGTTTGATAAGAATTGTGTTTGTGTAAGTTCGTCGTGTTTGATAGTTGACGCTCGAAAATGTAATAAAATGAAGCTAGAGGCTTTAAAAGTTAAAGTACAACACGGCTCTATCTGAAGAGACAGCTTGCAGCAGAAAAAATGAATTGTGTGCATTGGAAATGTAGTTATGTGCCTAAAATGTTTTTTTAAATTGATAAGTAGTTCCCATCTATACACACACGCGTACAGGCACGTACACATATACATGCTAGCAGAAGTCAATGTTTAAGATAAATATTTTTTGTTTGTTTTCCCGAGCTAATGTTAAGTTATTTATTTTTTGATTTGTTCCTTTTTTATTTGTGTCGGCTGGGACTAGGGAGCAATATTATTACATATATCTCCTGCAAATTAAACACTAGACCAAACTAGACAGACAATATTCAATGGAGCAAGACATATAATGTATTTTTTTTTACGAATTACCGACCTTTTTTACTTCCCTTAGACACAAGGGGTAGGAAATCTTTACTGGTGTAGAACCCCATTTCCTGAGTCAGTCCTTTAAATATCGGTATGCTCTTTGGTTCTGGTAGACCAATGCCGAGGAACACTGCCGCATGGCCATCTTTCAGGAGACCCTGGAATATATTTTAGACATCACATGCTGTTTCTTTGGTTTAAACAAATAAACAACCATAACACGAAATAGACCAAAAATTGTTGAAAGTATAATATTTTTATTGGACGTGTGTTTTTGACATATACCTATTACACTTATATGTATACGTTTGTCTATTTTTTGTACTTAAACCTAACTATTAGGCAGACGGACTACCCGATGGTACCGTTGCCATAAGTAGTCACCGTTACCTATGGACATTTGCAACACCAGAGAAGTCGCCAAGCCATCGCCGGTTTTGAAGGAGAGCTCTTTTCGCAACTTTTTGAAGAGCCCCATGTCGTTTATTGCTTGGCGTGGGCGGTTGTCGTCTATTTATTCTTTGGCACGGACTGCGACTAAATTTCATAAGGATTACCTATAGCTTACTAGCTTATATGTAGAAGGAATCTATTTGTTAATGCATGGTCTAAACTATAGGCGTTCCAAAATCATGCAAATTCATTTAACTGTTTAAGCGTTAACGAGTAATAATGAACCATCCATTTTCGCAAACTTGCATTGAGATTTTACTTCGGTTAATTTATACGCTTATGTGTTGGTTTTATTAATTTCTTAAATTGCCTTGTTTTGATCTGTAAACATCATCTGCAATAGTGCCATTTTATTACGATTTATAGAGACAGAGTAGATGTTATCTAAAAATAGATTGATAAATACACTCCTAAAGATAATTGGTACTACCAAGGTTTGCGTTATCGAAACCAATTGCAACTGATATGAGATAATCTTTGTGTATATATTGTGTGTATTGAGTACACAAGACAATGTAAAAGTGTTATTTTGTAAAATAGTAGGATTCTCTCCAATCTTGCTACATCACGATTATAGCACTTTATCGTTTGAAATTAGTAAGAGGATTCGTGTTGTGAAGGCAATAAAAGTGTTCATTCGAAACGCTAATTTATTTTGAAGAACATGGTATACGTAAGTACATGGGTACTTACGTATGCCGTAGGTTTCTTAAAGAGAAAGTCCAACAGAAAAATAGAAAGGTCTTTGAAAATGTTTGAACTAATAGACTGTGAAATGGTCGACTTCTGTTTAAAGCTTCCTCTGTTTCGCCCGTGGTAAGGTGTGGGAATTCTGTACTCTCTTAATCTCTTTTACCCAAGGAAGGAAGTTAGAGCACCTTAATGAGGGCTTAACTACCCTAATTCGAAAATGTAAGTGGACATTATACTTAGTAAACATTTTTGACAGAACTCATAACTGGCAGGCATTTTGGTTTGTGCATGATGCCAAAAATGTTGGTGCTTAGAAATCAAAGCTCGGATTCCCAACTTGAGTAATCGAATTTCAAACCAATGTCAACTAACTGCTCCCTAATGTCACTGTCTACTAAAGTAAGTACTTGTAAAATTAATCAATGTCAACTTACATCAACAGTTAAATCCTTGGAAGAGAGTTGTCGGCCAGTAACAATCTTAACACCCAAATTTTTCACCAAATCAATTTCAAATTGCACAACGTCGTATGGTAGACGGTATTGTGGAATTTCCGATGAGCTGAAAAAAGATTAAAATGGGTTTAGGATGACAAATCTTATTCTCTAATGCAAATTCGTATTATTATTATTAAATTATGTTTAGAATTTGATCCCGTAAATGTAACCAATTATAAAATACAGAAATCTTTTGAACTTAATAAAATTTTCCTACTTTTTGTTAAGGGTACTTTTATTTTATCCTGCATGTATGTAAAGCTTTAATATTGTCTTCATGTATTTCGAATTTTCTTTAAAACATCTCTTAAATAACCCAAAGATATTAATGGCAATATTCCGACTTCTTTCTTACGGGGAAACCCTTGCATTTCCCATCTATTGCACAAAGGTCTTTTCTAGCACTTGAACGAGGCCAGTATATCTCATCCAGGCACAGTTTTTCTAAATAACATCAATATGAAAGATCGTACCTCAATCCACCCAAATACTTTTCTCTCTCGTAAATGGTTATATCCTTATACCCTAGCCTGGCTAAGAAGCAGGCACAGCTGATGCTGGCCGGGCCGCCGCCTATGAGTGCCAGTTTTTGATTACCACCTTTCGGCAGCGGTTTTGTATTCGGATCCAAGGTCTGAGGTATGCTCATCTTCATGAATATCTGGAAGTTGGTTACTATTATTTTTATTTCCTTATTAAAATAAACGAGTATGGCAGTTACCACTTAACATTCAATGGTAAGTGGTCAAGGTCATAGGACATCAGATACAATTTTCTATTCTATCTTCAATAGATCTTCTATCCTATCTTAGGTAACTCATAGATTCAACTGAGTCTTTAAGATTGGTATCCTTAAAGACTCAGTTGAAATAGTATAAGAGTCCTCGCATAGTTCTAAAAACACTATTTTAATCAGACAACACCAATACTAAACATTGGTGCATTTAGTCAGAAACCGATGTGACAATGATTTTTTTTTCATTACCTATTGAAGATACAAACTAGCATATTGTACATTTGAAATCATAAGACTACTGCCACCTTCATAGTAGGGATTCCATCTGAAATCCATCACAAATTCGTTGCTATAACCGAGGGCAAAACGCGCCTCATATGAAACTGAACCGCAAATCACAAGGACTGTTGCACGCTAGAAATGGATGTGGCACTGATTCCTCCCCGGTCCCAAGCTGTTCTACTCCTTGCGAACCTGCAAAGTTTAATAACGGCGAATACCTCTAGACACTTACATCAACAGCGAAATGCTGCAACCCTCCAATATTGATAGCTCCTTCCTCGCTTGCATGCAAGTTGCATCCCCCAACACACAAGTCGCTCGTAGGGCAAACCATCCCGCAAGACAAGCCGAGTGGATTGTCAGACAATATTGCTTTGGCTGCTCCATAGTAATTCTGGAATATACGAAGTTTTTATAAGTTTATAGTAGCTAGGGTGGGCCTACTTCATATAAATTCAGACCTAATCTTTATTTACCTTTATACAATTTATAAAAAGTTTTATAGCTTAGGCGTAGGTTTTGGTTAAATTTTACATATTGAAGGTTCATTCACAGTGTGTATTTATGTTTGATGTTATGTTTTCGTTACATCACTAAAAAGGGTGAAAATTTTTTTAACAAAAAATATAACCGACTTCCATGGCACAAAAAATAAAAAATAATTTAAATATATATTGGATTAGTACATAAACAGTACATAGTACATAGTTCTGAAGACGACGCTCATATACTCGTAGAACATAGTTTCGTCGACATGACTTAGCGAAGTATGTTGAGCGCATGGTTGTCGGTTATATTTTGTTATTTTTTTTTTTGTATTATACACAAGCGCTTATCACTGCTGTTAAACATACATAGCTAATCCTGGCCAATTCGTTTATGAAGTTTTTTACTGCGATTAAACTTTCTTTTTATAACTATAATGTACCTATATAAACAGCACTTGTCTTATTATATATAACAAAGTAATATTAACAAAGGAGATTTTCTGCCAGGAGACGTAACAATGTCTGGGAAGCGGCCGTGCTCCGAAAGATTTAATTTCGATTATTAAAAAGTCTAGACAAAATATTGGAAAATCGATAGCGTGATTTAGATTACTCGAAGCGTCATCTTTTGATTACTTGCGGAAAGTAATTAAAAGCTGTTCAACGGATAACTAATCTTAAAAATATCTTACTCTATTAGCGATGCTAGTGATGAAGCTCTTGACATCGATCTGTGTAGGACAGGACTTCTGGCACGGAGCATCTGCGCATTTCAGGCATCTCGCTGCCTCCTTCAGAGCTCCTCGCTCTGACAACGTTGTGTGCTTAATGTCGTCAAAATTCTTCTCTAATGATGGGCATGCCTGTAGGAAGGATAGTAAATAATTCAAAGGCCTAGCGCATATAGGTATATAATAGTTTTATAGCTCAAACAATTTATCATTTTATATCGCGAGGAAATTCGAAGGTCGATATTTGTAAAACTATTTATTAAAAGGCTATTGTTTTAAATGACGTAAAAGAAGCTACCTTATGTTAAAAAAAATAAAATTGGAATAACTACTCAGCTTCTCAAAGAACGGAGTTCTTTGAAGAATTTGAAAAGTAGAATTAGCATTAAAAATAAATGAATTCAATAAAATCGCAAAGAACAACGGTTTCGAAAATATAGTTAGGTACTTACAGTACATTTTCTGTCAGCATTTCGTTTCCAATGTTGCTTGTTCTTTTTTGTCTGAGCCGATGGCACTAAATTCGTGAAGGGCTTAACCGTGGGGTTTAATTTCAAAAGATTCTGAAATCACAAAATAATCATCAACAAATAGTATTAAGTTCCAAAATTAAGAATATCACCTGTTTCGTACTATAGGTACTTTTTTCCTAATTTGTTTCCTAATTTGAAACGATTTCATTTTTTTAACTTAAAAATGTAATTAAATTATGTAAACTTTAAAAAAATATGAAGCAGACGGGCTACTTGATGAAAAGTAGGCATTTGCAACACCAGAGGAGTCGCCTATGCATCGTCGGCTTTAAATACAAGCTCATGTCGCATCTTATTTCATGAGGCGTTCCGGAAATATCTAGGAAGGGCGTTTATTCTACATCTTGCACGTCCATGGCAAAAAAGCTGCCACAAATACAGTGCTATAGTTCTTTAATAAAAAACATTAACTCTCTCTACGAAGCCTCATTCTTTTAACGGTTAATTAAATTCTATGACCATTAATTTCAATCATTTTTAGACACAGTTATCTACTGACAAACAATATAAGAAACCTGTTAATTACTCTTGAAGTGATCACGATTCAATCGCTGACATTCGTTACCTTAACTTGTACTTTTAGATTTGACTTGTTAGATTGATTTGACCTTAATTCGCTTACGTTAGATGACGGAAGTACGTAGGTATTAGCAATTCACAGACAACCCAACCTCGAGACATGTCATCTTGACGATTCTTTAAGTAAATCATTCTGTAAATTTAAGAAAAA